>NW_006499997.1:3352598-3379678 GCF_000471905.2 Amborella trichopoda | reverse complement strand
TGACGAGTGCGAGTCTCAAGCCCCTGGGTCCCCTAGAAACCTGAGATACATGCCGCTAGATCATCTAGATTTGGAGGGCAAGATCGAGGTACCTAACCAGCTTGGCGACTCCACTGGGGACTTACTACCCCTTCGTCGGTTCGGGCTTGTTTGATCAGTATCACCTTTTACTTTCTGCACTACTTTCCATGACATCTGGGTCTTGCTACTGGCAAGTCCCTTGTCGGTCATATTGCTGGGGTACGTCGGAAGGCTGCCTTGACTATTTTCGTGAGAGGCAAGCAGGTTGCCATCGCTCCTAAGGGTTGCTATAAGGCAATACCCCATACTCCTTCTCTATTTCGAACCTCTATACTTAAAGGCTCGGCACACCAAGGTGGAGACCCTATGGCCTCCACCTCTCACACACATCTAAAAACTCGTGGTCTACCCACTTGAGCCACACCTTGGGGAAACTTTCATGTTGCCTTGAGCTCGTGTCCCAGGCTAGGCCTTCTCCGGCCAAACCCTACATGCGCCATACATTTGCATCCCACAGCACGGGGCAGCGCCAATTCTGCGCTATTTCGAGCACACTAGGGTCGATCGATCTGTCCTTCCTCTCAGCACTCATAGCTTCATTATGTGAGAGATAGGCTCCCACTCGGTTTCTGATAGCCCCAAGCTCGTGGGTCTTGAGCTCCCAAGGTCGGACCAGTTGACTGAGCTCGGGCTAACCCCCAAGTCACTCGGACGGCTAACCCTAAAGGTGCACATGCACTAGCTTTGCAGGTTCCTCCTCGATTTCATCTCAGGAAGAGTCATGAACCAGCTCCTTCTTCTGTCACTCTTCCTTCACCAGGCAAGCATCTCGAGACCTGATACTCAAAGGTTTTCCTTAAGAGTACCATCTTGAGTCAGCTGCCTCAAGTCAGGCATATACCCCAGCCGCACAAGGGAATCCGGGGCAATGGCCTTATGTAAGACATAAGCTTGCATCCTCCAAGGTAGTGACCTAGGTTGCCCTCTGTCCTTAGACCCCATTCTTTTCTCCAGCTAATCGACATGGCCCTCTCCTGCTCAAGAAATACGGGGCAGTTTAAGCCTCAGGCTCGGTTATAGAGTGAGGTTCATAACAGCCTCAAGATTAAGCATAGGAAAGGTTTGCAGATCCTGACAAAAAAATCCCCTAAGGCAGTTGAGGTTACCACCTTTAGTGACCTCCTGCCTCATAATCCCTTCTTCTCTCTATGGATCCTAGAGCCTGAGCAAGTCCAAGAATATTGCTTGGTGATCACCGCTAAGAAGCCATGATCCCAAGAACATCAAGAACTAGTCCTCACACGATTGGCATACAAGGCTCGAGTCCAATCGGGGCAAGCTGAGCCCCTACAAATCGACTTGCCTCCTACGACTCGCCAACCCCGGCAATCCACTACTCAACCTGGCACTGACCTTCCAGAAGAAACGGTCAGTGTCATGGCGATCAACGAGCTGGACGACGCTCAAGAAGAGCGGATGAACAGGTTCGAGGTAATGATGCAATCCATCCTCGAGAAGATGGAACTCCTAGAAGCCTCCAGGTTCCCTTCTTCTCTCCATGAGACTGATTCCCCTTCTGGTGAAGACACAGGTCCTAGACAGACTCCCTCACCGATCTCCCAAGACAGCTCTACTCCTCGTGGGGTTTCTCAAACAGACATAGATGTCATGGTGGCCCACAGTCTCAAGAACAAGGTCCCGAGCATGCAAGAGGCACCGCTTTATCAAAAGTTGTACCCCTCGTACATCGACCAAGTGTCATTTCCCTCGAACTATCAAAAAGGAAAGCTCCCCCTATTCAATGGTACTACGTCCCCGCAATAACATACTGCTCACTTCCAAACGATCTGTCGAGAGACGATGACTGATGGGCGACTCCTTCTCCGTCAATTCGTCGAGACTCTCAAAGGGCCAGCCTTCCAGTGGAATTGGTTGCCTCCAAACTCGATGCACACCTGGCAGGAAATGGAGTAGTTGTTTTATCAAGGCTTCTCCGAAGTCCAAAGGAACGTGGAAACCATCGAGCTCCTTACTCTGACTCAAGACCCTGGTGAGTCAGTTGATAAGTTCATTGCCCGATGGAGAGAGCTAGAAACCTTTCATGCCACTCCCATAACTGAAAAAGAAGCTGTCCAGACTTGCATACGTAATATGCTTCTCCAGATTGCCCTGCATGTCGAGGCCTCCAATCCACCCTCCATGTCAGAGCTCATCTTCAAAGTAGTTCGTATAGAGGGTTTGTCCAAGCACCATGGTGGATCTCGTCAGCAACCCTCTGGCTCGAACTTTCGCTTCAACAGTTGGGGCAACCAGCAAAAAGCGGTGATCAGAGAGGTCGTCACCTTGACTGACACTAACAAAGCTGCTCCTCAAACGTTGGACCTCTCTAAGGCACAGACACCTCATGCCGAGGAAAAGCAGCAATCCTACAATAAGGTCTGGCTCCCTAAAAACATAAATTGAAGTGACTACTGGACCCAACACCAGAACAAGTTTTATCCTTTCGATAAGGAATGGGTTCTCGCACTGCTTCGAATACTACTAGAGAAAAATATGATCCAGCTACCAAAAGTCAACACTCCAGAACAAGCTGGAATGGAGACACACGAGAGGTACTGCGCCAATCACAGGAAAGTAGGCCACCCCACTCAGGACTGCTATAAGCTAAAAGACACTATAAGCCCGAAGAGTTAAAGAAAGCATTCGAGGCAACTGAGGCTTCTCACATAGTGACGATCCAAGAAGATGATGGGGCACCACTATCCTTCGTGCACTATTTTCCATAATGCTCGAAGAGGGACACATCATGCCAAAGCCGACAAGGCAGCCCAAGTTCCTTCCTCCAGGAATGGAGAACCTCTGGTGCTCGTATCACTTGATACGAGGCCATGATTTGAGCGAATGCACTGGCTTCCATGAGCTATTGGCAAAGAAGATAAAGCAATGCCAGAAAGTTCATGGTAACAGAGAAGGACACCCTCAAGTCCCTCTTCCACCAGTGCAAGAAGACCTCCCGACACAAGCCTAGGGAAGTGCTGAGCTAGATCCTCTGTAGGACCTCTTTGACGAAATGCTCCAACAGGGTCTTGTCACTTCGAAGCCCGCCAGACAGCCTAAGTGTCTTACCTAGGGTACAGAAAACCTCTGGTGCCCATATCACCAGGTATGGGGCCACGGGCTCAAGGAATGCTCTGGGTTCGAAGCTATAGTCATGGAGAAAGTCCAAGAAGGCCACATTGTTTATGCCGTCCTCCCAAATCACTTCCAAGCCATCGCTCCCATTTAAGAGGAAGCTCCACTACACGGCCCCTATGAGCATACACTGGACCCTTCAGAGCCCTCGACTTCTCAGCCTTGGGAAGTCTACCATGGACGAAGTAGACTCAAATCCTTGAAGCGTGAGGCAGTTCGCCAAGCCAGGGCTACTCATCAGCCTGATAGGATGAACCAAACCCCTCCTCAGGGATCCAAAGCAGACGAGTGCCCAGATCAACTCGTCGAAGGAGTCAAGTTCCTCAGCCACTAGTCGAGGAAGAATTTTTCGGGCCCCTTCCTCCATTGCCAACCTTACAGGACTTCATCCCAGGCACATCTCACCTTATCCTGTCATCCTTGAGTCATTAATAGCTTGGGATTCGTCCAATATGGGTGATGACACTAAAAACACCTCACAACGGTCAAAGCCGGGGCAAGACCTAAAATACCCCCTGCGCACGTCCAATTCTGGCGACGATGTAAAAAGCTACTCAGAACATTCTAACTCTCCTTCTACTCCTTCCTCTTCTTTTTCTTCCGTAAGTGCAAGCTACAATCAAAAGCTCATCATCAGAGAGGTTACAAAGCTCTAGCATCTGAGGATAAGAGGACGATTACAAGCCAAAAACTCTTGCATCTAAGGATAAGAGGATGGTTACAGGCCAAAAAGGAATGCCCTCATCATGAAGAAGAAGCAAAACCACTTGGAAGTCAACTTCAATTCATCTACCGGGTGCTTCCAAAGAGGACGGTTACAGGCCAAAAAGAAGAAGCCACCATTTTCGAGTTTGCCTCAATTCATCTGACGAGGCATGACAAGCTCCCATGATGGATTCCCTTCCTCCAAAACGACATGGAATTCATTATTGTGTTGGAGGACTAGGCTTTCAACACACCACATCGGTAGGGCCTTCTCATTTGCCATCACTCTTGGCCCCCACAAGATATCACCGTCTATGGTCAGCATCCGCGTGCAACTCAATGTCGCGCGTGATCATCGCCGAATGTGACTTAACGCTGTAGGTGACAACTACCGCAACACCGAGTGCTACCATCATCACAGGCAGGCCAGCACCGCGTGAGACTATTGCCGCAAGCGGCATGCTCCCGAGCGTGGCTATCATCGTGCGTATCCTAGAGACACGTGAAGGCCTGCATACAACTTAATGTCGTGTATGCCCTCGCGGTGCCCCGGTTCCCACTATTACCAATTCCCAAGAGGCATTAACTCCCATGCCTCTTCATTTTCCCCAACCATCGCTCCTCCCCAACTGTTCACCTTCTCACAACCCTTCGTCTCGGACCGTTGCAAGCCTGTGATGCCTCGAGTTCTCACCAACGTTTCCTCTTCTCGTCGGGAACTCACTCTTGTTCACCGGAAAAAACTTCCCTGCCTTCTACTCGCTACCATAGTTGGTGAAAGGACCACTGAAATCCCTAAGAAGCTCCCTTGTGACCCTGTGGGCTTCTCTTCTCCTTGTTTTTGCACTTCTATAGTTCGTCACAACTCATCGAAATTTCACTGTGGTTCCGGTGAGCCCACTGCCGCTCTTCCTTCTTATTTTCTGATAACTAGAGGGCCATTAGAGCCCCTTGACCCTTTTGCAACCTGTCCGTAACCACAGAACAACTGAAAAAGCACTTGAACTCCGGTAAAGCACCACTGACACTCTCGCAGCTTCACCGAAAAAGTCTCGGTGAAGCTCCGAGAAGCCCTCTTCCTTGCTTAGAACCTCATCACTCTCCACAAAAATACTCACAAGCACACTGTGAAGGCCTCAACCTGCTCAAGCTCGCTAGAAAGCTCCTGAAGGCCGGGAACTGCAGATTTTGGTCGAGAAAACTCTAGCCGGGAAACTCTCGAAGGAAGCTCCCTCTCTCTCTCTCTTTAATCTCTTCAACTGCTTTACCCTTCGGTAAAACAGTGAAGTGGGGATTATCCCCCTTCTTATACTTAGTAGTACCACAAATTGCCCTTCACAAATTTGAAATGATGCTCCAGTTCCCACTTCTGGTGGCAATAAGACCAAGGCGGGGCGGGTTAAGCCCAAGAGTCGTAAGAGTTATCGTCGTGCGCTTCACCCAGAGGCAATCACCATGCACTACGTAAGATGATATCACCGTGCGCCTCGTCAAGGGATATCATCATGCATCCATTAGGAGTTACTGTCGCGCACCTCACCAAGTGGTTAACTCCGTGTGTTTCACTCAAGGTCTAATGCTGCATGCGCCATCCAAGACTTAGTGTCGAGCCCATGCCATAGCACTCCCACCCGGACCATCGCCCGGCCTCCCCAGGAAGTTCATTGCCTGCACCACAACCTCACTCCTTAGGGAGTCGAGACCCCAATTACGACTCTATTCCCTCTGGAGTTACATTCCCTACTCATACAACAGTCCATGCTGCATGACCTTAAACTGCACAGCCATGGTCCAGGCGCACGATCCTAAACTGTATGGTTTGAACTATATGACCTTAAACTGTAGCGAAGGTCTAGTTACATGACCTTAAACTACAATGGTCAGTGTTGCATGACCTTAAACTGCATAGCCATGGTCCGGGATGCATGAACTTTAACTGCACAGCCATGGTCCATGCTGCATGACCTTAAACTGCATAGCCATGGTCCGGGATGCATGAACTTAAACTGCACAGCCATGGTCCATGCTGCATGACCTTAAACTGCACAGCCATGGTCCAAACTACATGACCTTAAATTGTAGCGAAAGTCTAGTTTCACGACGTTAAAGTGCATGGTCTTCACTGCATGACTTTAAAATGCATGGCCTTGTTCCAAGCTACAAGACCTGAAAAAAGTAACGCACGGTACGACAAATAGTCCATACGCATAACTTTAACTAGATGGACCACCTCTTCGCTAGGTGTATTTCATCAACATCCCCAGTGGAGTTAGGTGTATGCAAAAAGAGGGGTCCCTAGAGGGTTTTGTTTCCCATCGACATCCCCCAATAAGAGTCACATCCTATTGCCGCCCACTATCCTTAGGGAGTTAGGGTCCTACTTATCTTTTCAACCCCCAGTGGGGTTGCATCTGTGTTCTAGCTTGTCATTCTCAGCAGAGTTACATACACATCATTACCTATCATCCTTAGGTAGTCACACTTACCCCCTTAATCCGCAGTGAAGTCTACTTCCGCTTGCCACTCCTTGTAGGGCCACCATCTTCATCTAAAGCTCCCTCTTGTATATAGCCTTAGCTATTTTTATCCCGAGGGAGTCATATCACTATCCATAGACCTATCCCCCATGGAGCTTCACTTACATGGCGATCCACACAATGGTCTTAGCGCAATGACCCTAAACTACACAACCATGATCCAAACTATATGACCTTAAACTGTAACGGAGGTCTAGTTGCATGACCTTAAAATGCCTAGTCCTAACTGCATGACTTTAAACTGCATAGCCACGGTTCGAACTATATGACTATAAACCATAGTCTACGTCCTAGCTGCATGACATTAAAAGGCTTAACATCATGGTTAAACTGTAGCGAAGGTCTAGTTGCATAGCCTTAAACTGCGTGGTCCTAGTTGCATGACTTTAAGCTACATAACCACGGTTAAAGCTATATGATCTTAAACCATAATGCACTTCCTGGCCGCATGACGTTAAACTGTTTTGCCCAGGTTCAGGAGGCATGACCTTAAAGATTCCCCCACATATGCACACACATCCTTTACGTGCATCTTTACGCACGCCTTCCCTAACCGATCCATTCATGTGCGCACAACACCTTCATTTCTTCTCCAGTGAACCCATTCACTTCACTACCACTATTCATTATCCCTCAGTGAGTCTCACCCATGCTCACAAAAGGGCGAACCATCTCACCATCCATACTCGTCATCAGCTAGTGGGTCACCATTTTTTGCCCACCATCATCCATCTTTCGTAGGTAGCTTCGTGCCATCTTCACAAAGTGAGTCAAATCACCACTATACTCCCTCCATGGCCTCCACAGGCTGCCATTCATCTCCACTACGGTCCAACTGTATGACCCTAAACTATAGTGCATGTTGTGGCTGCATGACGTTAGAAGGCTTCGCATAGGTCTCGAAGGCATGACACTAAACACACCTTCACAAAAAAACCAGGCATGGCATAGACCTAAACAAGGGAACACCATGAATGAAAATGATGGACATGCTTGGTCACGAAACCATGAGTAAACGAGTTCTATGAGAACAAAAACTCAGGTACGGTGAAAACCCCAAAAGGGCACCGTGAGAAAAAACAGATGAAAAAGGTGGACATGGCCGCAAGGTCATGGGTAAAAGAGCCCAAAAATAAGGGAGGTTGGTGAAAACCTCCTCTCTGGCCCCACTTCCCCAATTCAAGTGAAAACCACAAAGGGCGCCTGGACCAACAAAACAGGTTGACATAGAATCATAGCCTCAACCAGCACCCAATTGCCACGACAAGCATAATTCTGACTAATGAGGTCTACTAAAGTCCTCAACAACCAACATCCAATCACAACGCAAAATGGTTCACCCAGGAGTGCGAGCCTCATAAGATGTCCCACACTTCACCTCCAAAAACAACAAGAGTCCTTGAAGGTGAGGATGACGATCGAAAGATCCCTCCAAAATGCTAAAGATCGTCACAAAGGCAAGAAACTGACAAAGCTAGGGCCCAACCTACCAGAGACTTCAGGGTAATGCCTTCCCATGAGATCATCGCGCCAAAAACTTCCTTAGTCGACATGCCCAGATCTTCGGGACAGACCCATAAAAAGTCCCCGATTGAACCCGAAAGGATGGGGCCCTCGAGGCCGCCTCACCAAAATTCCCCCTAGTCGATAGGCCCAGATCTTTGGGATAGGTTAGAAGCCCCCGACTGGAACCCGATGGACGGGACCTACAGAGATACCCAGATCATCAAAAGCAAACCTGGTGCAGCAGCAAATGACGCCGACAAAAGGTTCATCGCACTTGGTCACCCGATAGGCTTGATTCTAACCAATGAGGTCCCTACAAAATCTTGAAGCTATCAAAATCACAAATAGTCCATCGAGGGTGAGGACTTCTACAGATCCCTTAAAAAATCTCTTCTTCCCCTAAAGTCTCCACGGATGGACCTGTACATTGCATCCAAACGTTTGAGCATCCTTTTTGATTGTTGGGCCTCTCATTTCTCTGAAAGAACAACATTCTACGGGGCAAGCTGTTTGAATAAATTTTTTAGCACCTTGGTCCCCGATGCGGAATAAAGGGAGAAGCCAGTCAATAAAGCCTAACAAACAGTGAAAATTCTGATAATCTCATAATGGACCTAGAACAGGTCAAGATCTTCATGATGAATCCTAAAAGTCTCAAGCCACATTTTGTCACATTCTGACATGTCCAAGGCAGTGCAGACTGAGAAATAGTTTCGGTAGAATTAGCCTCTAGCACCCTGAAACGGATTCCATAACTAGAACTATATTTTTAGTGCGTCAAATTGTTGTGGGGAGAATCTCCATTAGATCTGGAACTGTTGAAAACCCCCAGGGGTCAAATTTTAGCTTAAACAGACATTTTAGGAAGAAGTTATATGCGAAAGAGCGAAACAAGAGGAGCCGCACGCTATTCCCGTGTGGCCACCCTGCAACTCAACTCCATTAAAGGGATGGTCACAAACAGTGACTTTCGACGCTCATATCTCAACTGTTTCGAGTTGGATCGTGCTCAAGTTTTTTACGCTTGTTCGTCTCATCAAGATGAGCGTTTCGATATGTTTCATGCCTCGCGACGACGCCCGAGCACCAAGAAAAGCTAGAAAGAAGTTGCTGATCCATGAAGAAAGTGCAAGAAAATCAACAGTATCGTTCCTCGCTTGAGTAGCCAAATCATGGCAATCGCGAGCCCGATCGACATGAAACCACTTCCATCGCATACGTAAGGTCGATGCGTATCACTGGTCTGAATGTTGCGTATGATGAACAGTCAGATTCTGCGCATGATGAACGGTCAGATTTTGCACATGATGCCAATGAAGTGACTACAAATTTTGGTATTGGAATTCTAGATTCTGGTCAACACTCCAAAGTTGCAAAATCTTCGTCCGGACACAGAATCGAGCTACTATTATTGCCACTCTATCGTGACGGCATGCTCAGTGTGATCCCGTAAAAAAATTATAGAAAAACATCAAGGAACAAGCATACTATCGATCTGAAGTTTCAAGATTCATCCAAATTTCAAGACGTATGATCGTGCCCTAAAAATACGATCCATGGCTCGAAGTTGGTATAAAATCAATCGCCATGCCGAGACCTACAAGAAAACAATCATCTTTCTATTAAATGGGGACCAGAACAACCCCGGACCATTCATGAAAAATAACGCACGTTCTAGGGTAGCACAAGGACTGTTTTGGAATTCAACATAATGTTAGGAAGGGGCAAATCTGTCATTTTGCACCCTATTTTCTAATTTCTTTTAATTCAGTTAAATCTTAATTTCCAGCAATTAGGTTTAAATTTTATTAATTCACCCATATTTGGGCACAATTCTATATATACCACGTACTACCATTGTACGTAGGACCCTTAGATTCATTCACAAAGGAGAATTTTGCGTAATAAAATTTCTCCTTCTTCTCATTATTGGGTCATGTTTGGAGAAAGAGAGAGAAAGGAGAGAGAAACCTTTGGATCGGTACCCCTAAGCTCATGGTAAATCATTTTTCTCTTCTTTTCTTTGTTCTTCTTCTTCCTCTTCATCTGAGCTTCTCTCAAAGGCCATGCACGGTAGTGGCAGTGTCGTGCATGCCTCTTTCCTTCTTCCCTTCCTATGGTTTCATAGGTCATGCATGGTGAAGTCAACGCCATGCGTAAGCTCCTTTCTTCTTCCTCTTTGGTCGTCTCTATCGCTTAGCGTGGTTTGTGGACGGCGTTGCTCATTGCCATCCGCAAATATGTTCTTGACGCTTCTATGAGGAGCACGGACAGCGAAGCCCATTGTTGCCCGCAAAGATCTCATCCTGTTGCATGCCTATTGCTGCCTAAGAAGGGTTGCAGCAATACCTATTGCGGTCCGCTAGCTTCCTTTGGGCGCTTGGTGCCTATCGCCATCCGCGAGCTTCCTTCGTACGCTTGATGCTTATCGCCGTCCACGAATTTCTTCTCGCGCTCGGTGCCTATCGCGTTCAGTGAGCTTCTTTCACGGGCTTGGTACCCATCGCCGTCCGTATGCCTCTCTCGAATGCTAGGTGCCCATCGTTGTCCGCAGGTTTCCCTTGCGTCCCACTCCTATAGCCGTGTGCCTCAGAAAGAACCATCGCTACGCGCTTTACATGTGGCTATCATCGTGCGCTTCACAAGAGGCTATCGCCGCCCGTGAGGGGGCGTGCTGCCTTCACGTGTTGTCAACGAAAATGCCCAGTGTCGCTCGTAGATCACTACTCACCCTCTAACTATGAGTAGTAGTGTTTAAAGCCATCCAAAGGCCGCGACACTGCTGCTCTATGGTTGTGGATGGAAACGCCTAGCACCTTCGGGACCCCATCTCTCCGCCGCCTCGCGCCTTCTCTTCATTCTCTCTTCTTCTCACTTGACTGAATCTAGCATTGCCTTAGCGCCTTCTCTTCTCACTTGACTGAATCTAGCACTGCCTCACACCTTCTCTTCATTCTCTCTTCTTCTCACTCAATCTAGCAGTGCCTTAACGGTCTAGTTGTTGAGAAGTATTGCCATCGTGTTGGTTCTGAGTACCATGCCTGTATTGCTACCACACCAGATTAGGACAGTCCTATCGGCCTCAGTTTCGAGTAGTATTATCGTTGCACTAGTCTTGAGTACCATGCCCATCTTGCTACCACTCCGAGTTGGTCACTATTCAGCTATCATGCTAGTCTCATCCCTTCATCACGTTCCCTTCTCTTTTCTATCTTTATTTAAACCTTCCACTTCATCACCCTCCCTTATGAACGTACATTTCCCTAAGATAAGGGTGGGTCCCTTTGGCTAGTTGTCTTGAATATTAACCATGTTAATGCTGTCCAAAAAACAAGGTGATCGCACATCAAGGGAAGAGATTTCGAACCAGTTAAAGCAGCTGGGGGGCTTTCTTTATGGTCTAAGAGGGCACCCACGTGAGCCAGCCGGAGTAAGTCTCGAACCCACATTAAATTCCTCTCTCATCGGTTGGCATACCTGCCTTTGCTCTTGAGGAAGGTTCCTGAGAGAGTGATCTCAAGTCCTGGTTCCCTAGAAACTTGAGATACGTGCCGCCAGATGATCTAGATCATGAGGGAGAGATCGAGGCACCTAACCAGCCCTGATCGTGTTACACGACCATATTTTGAGAAACTTGTCTCATAGGTCGTGAGAGATCTCCTTCCAGATCGATCCCGGTCTACAGCTTTGTTATGGACGTGTACGACACTGATCTGTTTAAACGGCTTCCCTCGCTTTGTCTAGGACGTATTGAGTAAGAACTCAATGTGCATGCTTGAGAACTATCTTAACATGCACCTTGTACGCTTGTTTGTACTTTTTGGACTCTTCTGAGAATGAACAGTACGAGATGACCTAGGTGGCTCGTCTTTGCGAAAACTCTTAGCTGCTGGCCAATGAGTATCACGTGGATCGAGAAAATCAACATCATGAGAATTTCTAACCACCGGCATCTGAGCTGCATTCGGTGATATAGGCAGGTTAGCATTGCAAGGATTCCTACCCACCAGCTGATGAGTGTCACGTGAGTTGGGTGAGTTTATGGCGATCTAGACAGGTTAGCATCGCGAGGATTCCTAACAGCCAGCCGATGGATGTCACGTGAGTTGGGCAAGTTAGCTCCATGGGAACTTCTAATCGTCGAGCATCGTGAGTATTCCTAACCTTCAGCTGATGAGTGTCTCATGAGCCAGGTGAGTTAGCTCCATAGAAACTAACTGTCAGCCTCTGAGTTGCATGCGACAATCTAAGCAGGTTAGCATTGCGAGGATTCCTAACCACCAGCCAATGGGTGTCTGTTTATGATGAAAATAAGATAGATCTTCCGACAAAGATCTCTTGGATCTTGACACCTTAAACTAATGAAAATGCAGTGGCAGAGAAGGTGAGACAAATCAAATTCAGATATGAGGCCAGATCTGCCTGGAAATGAGCAGATCCACTCTTAGATCTGTGGCAAAGCCAGCATGATCCAAAGCATTAAAACTACAATTTTAAAAGTAAACTAATCAAAATAAGATCAAAATAAAATGAAAATAGTAAAAAGAAGAAGAAGGAAAAGGGAAGAAACAATACTAAACTTGGCCGGATGGCCCAGAACTCTCGAGTCTTCTAGGGCTCGCCCGTATTAGAACCGACATCCTTTTTGCCTCTCTGATTCGAATGTTGAATCGCAAGTCCCTGGTATAAAAAGGGTTGTTGTGCCTTGGAGATGGATCTAGAACTAGAGTTGTTGTGCCCTAGGTATAGGTTTTCTGTCTTAAGGTTAGGGGTTCAGGAGGCTAGGATCTCTGAACCAAATCTATCCTCTAGGGTTTTAATCCTTCTGAAGCCATCTAGAGATGGATTAGAATTGCCATGAAAAATATATTTCATAAGGGTCAAGGATATGTTGGAAAGGATATACTTCCATAACCAACAGATCTTCATCAGAAAATCAAAATAATGGTACGGATCTAGGCGACATGACTGGTGTCGCCCAAATAAATATAGTATAAATAACATAAAAAAGTATAAAATCAACTCCAAAAATAAAATTTTCAATTTGGGACAAAAGAAATTGGGCGACACTAGTGGTGTCGCCCAGGCGACACTGCTAGTGTCGCCCAAGCCTGGGCAACACCACTCGTGTTGCCCAAATCAAATGTTGTCCAAATTGAAAATTTTCTTTTCAGATGTCTTCCTCAGCCTCTTGTGAATCTCCCAGAGAAAATTTGGGTCAAAAATGATTTTTTTACTATTTGTAATGATTGTTTTGGTAAAACAGGGCATTTGTAGGATTGTGGGTCAAACAAGGTTTCTTCAGGGTTCCGGGTAGGCAGATTGGTTCCGGGTCACAGGGTAGGCTGTGTGGACTATGGATTTTGTTTTACTAGGATAATGTGGTCCTAAAAGTTTAGAAAATCATAGAATTTTCTAGATTTAAAATGGGGTGTCTACAATTGCCCCTCTTTGACACTCCCTGTCCTTCGAGGGACAGGTGAGTGTCAAAGATATTGCAGATATTTTAAATTTCTTTATGAGGTCACGTGGTCAGAGGGCACACTAACTAATCCCTCCAAGTCATTACGCTCATCGAGCTCACCCACTTAGGGCATTTTTCCTCCTAGGGTTTTCGGCATAAGATGTCGGTGAATTACACAAGCTTGAAATTCGAATTGGATTTTCTAGCCATGCCGCTTAACTTCAGGGGTTTTACAGTTTGAAATTTTTAACCCTGGAATTTTCTTTGATTACCTTTGATTTTTCTAAGGCAGTCTATAGGGAAAGAATTTCTATGGGAATAAACTTGTCTGATGGATTTCGAAGAGAGAGACGAGGCAGCAACGCAGTAATAGCAGCAATGCAGTAATAATCATATACGGGTGTCCCAGCTCCTTTATTTTAAAAGCCGTTTTAGAAATTTTGAAAGTAGGGGGAGATTTGAAATAGAACCCGAAGCAAGGACATGTTACAATTTTAACAAAGAAATGAATGTTTTTGAAAACACTAGACATATAGTGAAAATTTTGAAAAGAGAAAGATATCTCGAACAACAAGGTAGGTTTGCAGTTTTAACTCCTGCAAGCATAGAGCCCTTTAAGTAGTTTAGCGTCATGCAGTGATGGACCATACACCCGACCCTTTTACGTCATACGGGGATAGACAGAGTACACCCGACCTTTCACGTCATACAGGGCTAGACGAAACACACTCGACATTTCACGTCTTATAGGGCTAGACGAAATACACCCGGCCTTTCATGTCATACGGGGTTAGATGTTACCTGCCTCGTCTCTTTTATGTCACACAAGTTTGACGTTGAACTGGATACACCCGACCTTTCACATCATACGGGCTAGAGGCTACCTATCTCTGCTCTTTTACGTCACACGAGTTTGATGTTTTTCCTGTCTCGACTCTTTGACGTGGCACGAGTTTGATATTTTTCCTGTCTCGTCTCTTTTACGTCGTACGAGTTTGACGTTTTTCCTGTCTCTGCTCTTTTACGTTGCACGAGTTTGACATTTTCTGAATTGGACTTTGGTTGGTAGTTTAGGCTCTTGTCATTGAGAAGCATTTTCTTTTTTATTTTATTTTTTGAAATTTTTATTTTTGGAAACTTGGTTGGCAGTTTAGGCTCGTGCCACTGAGGAGCATTTGAAAATTTTTGAAAAATAAATTTTTTTGAAACAGTTATCAAAACTCATTATAGAACCAAGATCGATCCCCTGAAGATCCCAAAATTGAATGGGGTTATTTTGGAAAAAAATATTTTGGGCGGCACTGGTGATGTCACCCATGTCTGCGAGACACGATCGGTGTCGCCCACCCAAAAAAACATTTTTTTTTATTTTTATTAAATCTCTTGGCTGGGAGTAGAAAAAAAAAGAGGCTATTGCAAAAAAAATTGGGCGACATGAGTGCGAAATTGGGTGACACCAAGCGTGTTGCCCAAACCACCGACCTCCAAAATCAAAGTTTATCTTTTTGGAAGGTTTTAGGGATATCCAAATCCTCTCTTGGCCGAAGTGGATATCTACAGGATGAGTTTTGGGTCGGATTTCTTGTTTTCTATAAAAATCATCCTCTTTCCCATTCTCCCTTCATCCTTCAAATTCATTTTTCTTCTTCTCATCTTCATCTTCTTCCTTCTTCATCGTCTTCCCTCTGATCTTACTGGTTCTTCTTGCACTCATCCTTAGGCTTTCGTGGCTCCTAGGATGATAACTGCCGTGTAAATGAAATGTTCATACTCGCTGTCTTGATCTAATATCCATATGTGCTAAACTACGATTTTATATTGATGGATTGAACTGTGATCACACATGGATAGAATCACTATAGATGCATAACACTAAACCTACTTACTGGGTTGTATAGCTCATCCCATTATTTCTCCTCTCATTGTAGATTGATAGCAACAGGTGCAGGGCTGGGAGTTCGGGTTTTGTGGCTAGAAGACCCGATAGTTTTCGCGAAGAAGGTGCTTAGATCTTGTTTATGTTTAGGCTATTTGACCCTGGGTTTTTGTTCTTTGTTGACACATGTAATTTTGGGCATAGATGCCCCGAGCTGAATGTAATATTTTGGAAGAACTTTATATTATGAATTTTGGTGTTTGCGATTTTCTTTGCTTATCTACTAGTTGACTTATCATTTCAGTTCTTTTTAATGGTTTGCTCGATTACCGAAATAAAGGCATTGAGTCCACTCCTTCCTAAGTGACAAACATTAAATTGGATTCACGAACCCGCACTCGAATGCCCGTCACCGCGTATGGCACGGAGGTCGGGGCATGGTCGTGATAGCCTTCTATTGGGTGAAGTTCCTCGACGTGTCAACGACTTTCCTATCATCGGACCCTGGTTCAGGGATTGGTTTCTTTTTGTTCAGCAATGGTCCGAGCTCAATGGCCTTTTCGGCTTTGTTTCAATGATAGCCATCTTGAACATGGCCTCTTGCCATGTGAACTTTTGACTCCTTGAAGATCTTGTTGAGAGGTTCAACCATCAGACGAACAACTTCTTCCTTCCTACGGGCGAGACAACACCAACTATGGAGGAAGTTGCCAGGGTTTCTAGCTTGAGCTTGGCTGGAATTACGTATCAACTTTCTAATGCCACCGACGATCATTCCATCATGGGTGTGCGACTGTTGGGGGCTCTCCACATGGTTAGTGGGTTGATGTGGAGTTGCTGGTCTGGAATCGAGAGCGGTCTTGAGCCGTCGAACAGATCCGTATTTTTCTTCTTTTGCTGTTTTCCAAGCGATCGTACAAAGGTTCGAAGTTCCCTTATTCCTTTAACCCATGCCTTCTCGAAGCGAGCGGGTTACACCATTGTTCCGACCATGTTGGCAGGCATTTACCAACCAGGTCACCCGAGGTGATCGATTCATTGAGGGTAGAATTTTGATTTTGCAGGTATATTTTCGAATTCAATTTTACTTTATTTTTGCCCCTGCAACTCAGTTTTTCTTTTGGTTTTTGTCCGTAGATCTAATATTTTTGCACTAAAATTTTATTGAAGAAATCTCGGACTGAACCTAGAGGGTGTCAGTTGGGCGACACTGGTGGTGTCGCTTGAGGGACACTGGTGGTGACCACACAGGCTGGGCGACACTGCCAGTGTTGCCCATGTCAATCTGCTCCGGATGGTGTGTTTTTAGCTTCTAATTTTTTGTAGATTTTGGCCTATGAACATATCGTTGTTATCCATCCCCCTCAATCCACAACAGCTGTGTCTGTTACTCTGGGTTTAACATATGTCAGTGATACCACTCGGCCTGGTGATGTAAACTATTTTCCCAGGATTCTTGACAAGTTGTCGTCATTTGATTGGATGATCAGGGGTCTTGAGAATGTGCCCTTGTTTCTACCTACTTTGGGATGTTCATGTCTTGGCAATTCTTCCCTCAAAGGGTGCTTCTCCAGTTTCGCCATACTCAAAATTACATTTCTCTAGAGAGGCGATCGTTCGTCGCCCTATCTTTCCGCTTCAACGACACTCTTCCACGCTTCTTGTTAAGGGAGGTTTGTCATGGAAGGGGAAGAAGTCCTCTTCCAGTGAGGGGTTGGTCAAGCAAGACAAGCCCACAACTACCTCCATCTATGATTCTTGGTGGGAACATGCTTGTCCTCTTCCACTATGCCCCAGATCTTCGAGACTTCGTGGTGAACCTTCTGCTCCTGCTCAGGATCTCATGTCTCCTTGAGAAGATGGCGCCTCTTGTTAAAATAAACGAATCAAATCCAATGAGGACGTGTTTAACATTAGCTTGGAAGAGGGCGAAGTCGAATTGGCTCGATGGATGGCCTTCGTGGCGGAACTCAAGGAGAAGGATGTTGATCCGAAACCAAAGTTTGAATAGAAAATATTTTCTTTTTCTTTATTTTCTTTTCTTGGCATGAATAAGTTGATCTCATGATCACCATTGTTTTTCAGTATTTTTATTTT
Organism: Amborella trichopoda; assembly: GCF_000471905.2. Next base: position 3,362,280 of record NW_006499997.1, on the reverse strand, counting down.
TTTTGAAGTCTATTAGGAGAAAAGAATTTTCGGTCTCACGACCAGAGTTGATTGCGTGAATGCACGTAATAAGCTCATTTTCAATGGATGAATAAAATCGAAATTTTATTTCCCATTTTGATTGGTCTTCTGGGACTGTGGAATCCGTTCTACTTTTTTTATTTTCTCCATGTTGCTGCCCCTGTTGGGAGGTCTTTGTTCATCTCTACATGTGTATTTGATTCATCGAAGCATAGTATAACACTTTCTTTGCACACACTTTTCAAACTGAATTTTTACAAACTCAGCCCCTTGGTTGTAGGGATTTTTTCCCGAATTTCCAACTATTGGGTCATCATACGCACACACGAGGATGATCTTGCCTCATTTTCCCTCAAGGGATCCAGCTGAGAGAAAAATGTTCACAGACTAGCCAATTTCGTCATTGGTGAAGTTCACCCATCTCTTATATGTGGTAGTTGGTAGTTATACTCATACAACGATGGAGTGCCTGACTAGTTTCAATCCTTCATAATAGGTGTAGGAAGTTGGCTTCGAGAATGAGGCTAGATTCACTAACAGTTTAACCTCTTGTAGTGTTGGGGGAAGTCCTTTCAAAAACGGTTTTATTTTTTAAAATGGATGATTTAAAAGTGAAGTTGAAAAGCATTTCAAAAGGGATGGGCCTTACAGTTTTGCCACCTGTATTCTGAGAAGCCGTCCATGAATGATAACATCTCGTACCCCGTAGTGTTGTCAACCAACGCATCTATATTTGGTAACGGGAGATTGTCTTTGGGATATGCCTTGTTGAGGTATCTGTAGTCGACACACACTCGGATCCTCCCATCTTTCTTGGGTACGATCACTATGTTGGCCAACCATTATGAGTAATTAACGAGGGTAATGAACTTTGACTTGAGCAGTCTATCAATTTCTTCCTTATTTTTGAGCTCAAGGTTGGTCCTTTGACGTCGAAATCTCTTCCTTACAGGCTTTGCTCCTTCGTTGAATATTAGGTTATGTTGCACCAATGTGGGATCTAACCCTGACATATCATCATAAGACCAGACGAAGACATCGCAATATTTTTTGAGAAAGGAAATCATATTTTCCTGCTCCTCAAGAGATAGGGAGGTTCCAATCTTGGTTAACCTTGGGTTCTTCTCACTTCCTAAGTTTACGTTGATCATCTCTTCAATGATAGCCATTAGGTCACCATCAAACCTTTTGAATTGCTCAACATGGGAAGTGAGTTCCTCAGGTTGAGTGATTTCTTCAGACTCTTGGCTGTCTTGATCTTCGTCTTGGTTGTCCAATTCGTCGTCTTAGGTATTATGCACCGTTATCAAGCAATCTTGAGTGTTTGCCATTTTTGAAAGCTCTTTTTCCTTTTTATCTGTCTTATCATGTTTTGAATTTTCATTGGTTTTTGAAACATCGCAAGAGGGGTCCCTTATGGTACTCGTGAGAGAATTGTTGGGGACGAGACGTGCAGGGTGGCCCTACGCCTATCCGTTTTTTGGCACCAAGACTTGAAGGTGTAGCTGGTATGCTTCTAGTGATTCTCGAGATAAAGTGATCGATCAGTTCATTTCTTGTGTTTGTATCAGTAGATGAGCATGCGTGGTTGTGTCAGAGTCGATTGTTCATACCTTCAAATCTAGGTCCGCAAAAAAGGCTTCAATTCCCAGTGCTTGTGTGTGCTGAGATGTGGAAGAAGAATTATTCCCTGTTGGGGATTCAAGGATCAGCTTTGGCTGTTTTGAAGGACATGCATTGAGAGGGTCGAGGCTTTGAATGCCTCCAGATACAAAGCTTGAATGGAATGAAGGCTTTATCTGGCTTTGAAATCGAGTGAGAGAACACATGAGACCTCTTCGATCCCCCTTTTTAGTTTTGGCTTGGTGTGATTCAAAAATTACCTTCGTTACACCTTGCCCTTGAATCCCGAAGCCTTATTGTGGTTGGAAGCCTTGGGAGAAGTGCATGTGCCAAGCTTTGAGGGACCCAAAACCATATCGATGTCGGCATTGGATAATGTCCTCCATCGATGCAGAAGTTTTCAAAATTTGAGGAACAGGGTCGTAGGCCTCTAGGCATAATGTGGCACAATCAACTTGCTTGAAGGAAGTGAGTGGGATTTCTCCGAGCTCGATCCCTACGACTAGCTGCCCGCTATGTATACTTGGATTTGAGAAAAGCAGGGGGTTCAGCACATACCTTCGCGACAATGTTTTTAGTTGGAAATTTGAGGCATTGATGGAGTGTAGAGGCGACCATGAGGTTTTCATGCAGCCACAGTCTTCCTAGCAGCATGTTGAATGAAGGTTTTATGTCCAAGACATTAAACTTTATAACTTGGATGGTAGGGCCGATCTTGAGTGTGAGAGGCAATATGCCTTCAGCTTATCTCTTGGTCCCATCGTATACAGTGATAGTTAGTTGACATGGCTCGAAGTCATCTGGGCTTTTGCTTATCTACTTCACTATTTTCATAGGGCATATGTTTAAGGATGCCCCAATATCAACAAGCACTCTCTGTATCTCATATCCTTGCATGAAAACGGTGATGTACAGAGGTTGGACATAAAGCGGTTGAAGCTGGTTGGGATGTCATCATTTGTGACCACGATCGGTGTTGGTGCCATCAGTTGGTTGATCATTCCGCACAACTCATTTAGCTGTGTGTTGCTCGAGATGTGTGTCTTAGCGAGGACCTTTTCAATCTGGGCTCAGTGTGCTGGTTAATTGGCAAGTAGCTCCAAGATGGAGATTTTAGCTTGGATCCTCTTGAGATGAGCCGGTAGATCGTAGGTGGTTGCGGATCCTTAAATTTCTTTATTCGGTTGATGATCTGCGACCCCTGCTGGTTCTCTGACTTTCGTTGTGTTTCCCATTCTTTCATCTAGAGTATCAGCCATCAATTGAATGGGTTTGAAAACTCAACCTCTTAGGGTTAGGGAATCAACCTCGCCAGCCTGAAGCTCAATAGGGTTTGCCCTAGCAAGAGTAATGGGAGACTTTGGGGTGTTGGCCCCTTGTTTGGAAGATGGTCCCTTTTTGTTGATCTTAACCATATCGATCATTAGTGTATCATCTTCATCATACTAGTCCCACTTGGGAAGGTTATCGAGGTCCGGAGATGAAGGGTTTTCTGTTAGAAGGCTCCAAAGATCTTCTTCGGACTCTTGAAAGTGATGCTCACAAGAAAATATGAATTGACTGGGATCATCTTCTTTGTCTCCACTCTCAATCATGTGAATAACGACATTATCTTTCGTGTTGTCTTGAGCTCCTGGCTTTTCGGTCCCCATATTTTTAGGGAATGGATTTGTGAAACCCATCTTTTGATTAGGTTCTTTGACAGGTTGATTTCTAGGTGCCGCAATGATGTCCCATCTATTGATTAACCCTTGAATCACCTGTTTCAAATACAAACAGTTTTGAGTATCTTGAGCATTGTTTGATATCATTTTCACCACCTGCTCTTATCTGTTACTTGAAATGGTGGTTCAGATGGTGGCGGGAGAAAACCATGTTTCTAGCCAGAAGTAATTCCAGCACCTTTTCTAATGGGTCTTTGAGAGAGGTTAAATTATCCTCTCGCCTTTGGTTATTATTTTGAGCATTGGCTCTAGGCTGATCCCTTTGGTTTTGGTTCTGATTGTTACATTAAGCAGCTGAACCTTGAGCCTGTCTATTAACGACAATCTCATTAACTTGATCATAAGCATTCCCCTTGTTATTGTTTTTTTTCTTATTCTGGGGATTTGTTATCGGTTTATTGTCAGGCTTGGTGCTGAGGGGTGTCCCTCTAGCCCTTTCATGTCGTGCCACCCGTTCAATCATGGAGTCGATGGAGTGGGGGACAAGACCTTGGCTGAAGAAGGTCCTGTATTTAGGAGAGACATTCTCTAAGACTATGGAAATCTTGGCTAGGTCCATAAGTGGACATTCTATGACTTGCATCGCCTCCTCACGGAATCGACTGATGAAATCCTCGAAAGATTCTTTTGGGTTTTGTTTCGTTGCACTGAGCTTGCCTAGGGAGAGAGGTCTTGGTGTCGACTCGCAGTAATGAGAGACGAATAGATTGAACATTTCGTCTGGGGTGATGTGTGGTCGAGAGGACATTGTTCTCCGATGCAAGTTCAAGGCCTCGCTAGTCAATGTTTGTGAAAATATGGCCTTCGGTTGGTTAGGCCCATCTCGCAAAGCTCGAACGGAGAGGCGGTACGCCTTGACGTGAGTATCTGGAACGGTCTTCCCACTGAACATTTTTTTAAACTCTGGGACGACAAATCCCAGGGAAAGGTCTTCCATGCCTCTAAGGGTCTCATGAACATAGGCCTTCGGGGGCAGAATTTCATGCATGCCCATTCTTACAAGCATATCCTGCATTACTTTTAAGGTGCCTTCTTGTTGAGTATTTGGTATGATAGTAGGCCCACCGGTCGGTAGGTTCCCAAGCATAGATTGATGAGTTGAAACTTCTAGTACATGTTGGCTTGCATGGGCCTGAGATTGATGAGCTGCAGTCACTGGGGCAATTTGATACATTTGTGCCTGAGGGGCATACTGACCCATAGGTGTCACCACCGGTTGCAAAAATTGCGCGGTTTGTTGGATCGGAGCAACTAAAGGAACCGATTGAAGAATTGGCTGACTCGGTTGTGTCAGAGGTTGACCTATACCAATAAGTTGGTTTGGGATTGACCCATAAGATGGGGCATGAACAATGTAACCTAGGTCAACAAGACTTTTGAGGGCATCATGATTTGTACTATGGTGGCTCAAGGTTGGGTTAGATCCCCTAGACCTAGGTGGGTCTTGGTTTTGAGGTCGCTGTACCTCAGGGTTATCTTGGTTTGAGTTATGGGAAATGGCATTTGATACTGCATGAACATCTTCCCTCACTTGATTCTTACTTTGGTTTCCTAAGATCCCCTCTACGACGGCGCCGGGTCGGACCCCTTGACTATTCAAAGTTTTCGGGTAGAGCCGACTTTTCAGGCCACATAGATTTTAGGATTAAGAGTGGACCCATGGGATTCTTCCTCTAATTGAAGAGCTAGGCGTTGGATAATGGATTGACCTGAGGTCTTTTGATAATCCCAAGGGATCGGAACATACTGGTCCCTAGGTTTGGGTGGATTAGGCTTAGAGTCGGCCGTGGAGCGATCGTCATAGTCTCCTTGAGTGACTGATATGGTGATTGCTTCTGACCTGATTCTAAAATCTAGACTTAAGTAAGATCTAAACTGGACGACTTAGGGCGGACCTAGTCTGACTCAAGGGGCACTGAGACCTAAGCTAAGACTAAACTGGAACTTAGACTTGCTAGACTCAATGGGTTTTGGTTTAGACCCTGAACTAGGGTAAAACCTAGTCTAACCTTAGAGGCAACTCTAAGCTAAGACCTATGCTAGAACCTAGACTAAGACTTAGAATAGATGGGCATGAGTCTCAGCTCGGACCAAGAGTTAGTCTAGGTTCGGACCTGGGTGTTAACCTGGCTCGGACTTGGACTGAGCTGGGTGCAATCGTAGGCTTAGACCTAGAGGGTTGTGATAATCAGATCGAGTATGGACCAGGACTGGATCAAAGTTAAGCTAGGCACGAGCCCTTGGCTCGGATTAAAATGGGGCCTAAGCTTAGACCTGGGTGTGAACCTGGTTCGGACCTAGGCTAGGCAGGGTAAAAGCCTGAGCATGGACCCAGAGAGTTTTGATGATTAGACCAGGTATGGACCTAGACCGGATCAAAGATGAGCTAGGAACGAGGTTTGGACCAAGGAGAAACCTAGATCGGACCTGGGCTAAGATGGATACAAACCTGGACTTGGACCCAGAGGGTTCTGCTCGGACCAAAAGCGCGTTCGAACTGAGATCTAAGATTAACCAATAGAAAAAAGCAAACACAACACACAAAATCTTTTGACTTAGATTATAGGTAGGCTTGGCTAGAGAGTGGGTTCCTAACTATTGAAATGCGGCTAGGCTGATATAGATCTCCACATAAGTCCTGGCCTCCTGTTATAAGATGTTCACCGGGTCCTACTATATGCTGAGTTTCTTTGAGGCAAATGCTTATGGAGGGGCGCTCACAGTTAAAGTGACACGAATCCCAATCGCCTCAACTCTCAAAGCGAGGTTCCCCTCACGGCGTTAACTCAGATTTTGGGGGTTTTTAAAATATTTGTTTATTGGTTTCCCGGGCATTCCCGATATGGTGTGTGCTGGAGTGTGTAAAGATGCACGCAATAAAAAATAAAGTGGCAAGCCGGCATGCACACAATGCATTGAAGAAATAAAGCGAGCGCTTGACACCAGTCGTGCCTACCGATGCGAGCTTTGAGGCAAACCTCGCTCAAAGCACCATATAGATGGAGGGGTAGGCAACCCCTAATAAAGTACAGTCAAAACAGTGAGACCAAGCACAGTCCGTGCTAAGTCGAGCTCGGTCTGAGTCGAGGGTGACTCGAACGGGACACGGTTCAAGGAGGGTGCACGCAACCGTTAATGTATTTTTTTTTATTTTTTTATTTTTTTATCTTTTAAATTTGATGAAACACAGTTAAAATAAGCATGGTGAAAGCAAGAAAAACATTATTTCAGTCAAAATTAACAAACTAAAATAAAATAAAAAAGCCAGGAACATAACAGACCTATATGAAGAAAAATAATTTTTTTATATTTTTAAAAATTTTATTTTAAGCCAAATATTGGTCAACAGAGGGCCAAACGCTTCTAAAAGGGACATGTGGGGTCCCATAAAATTTTTGGGACACTTGCAGTTGGGCGACACAGGTGGTGTCGCCCTGGCCGCACTACTAGTGTCGCCCTTGCTGATTGGGCGAGACTGCTAGTGTTACCCAAAACAATTATTATTTTATATTTTTATTTTATTTGTATATTGTTTATATTGATTAAATAAAGCTAAAATTATCTTGAAAAATTATAAAAAATAAAATTTATGATGAAATAAATTAAAACAGAGTAAAGAAGAACATTGTAGACAAAACAAATCAGTATCAAGTAAAATATTTTTTTGGTATTTTTAAAAAGTTTATTGTGATCTAAAAGTTTTTGATCAGTCAAAATATATAACCTAGAGTATATTTACAAATTTTCATAAGAATTTGAAACTTTGAAATTTGAGCGACACGGGGACTCTCACCCTGGATCTGGGTGGCACTAGTGGTATCGCCCAGGTGACACTGCAGGTGTCGACCAGGAAAAATAGGGTTTCGCCACACCGAAACCCTGGATTCTGGTCACAGTCAACTTTTGGGACCTTTTGTGACTAAAATCAATGAAAAACAGTAAATACAAATCATATTTTGGCTCTTGGATTAAGCTCGAACAGCACTAGGGTGGGCGCCAAACTGCTTATGATGAAAATCTGTCAGATCTTCTGATGAAAATATCTCGGATCTTGACACCTTAAACAGATGAAAATTCAGTGGTAGAGAAGGTGGGACAAATCGAATTTAGATCTGCTTGGAAACGAGCAGATCCACTCTCAGATCTGTCGCAGAGCCATGTAGACACTCCGCTTAAATCTCGCAAGTTCTGTGGTTTTCGCAGACCGTTAGGATCAAATTGGCCTAGTAAACCCAAAATCCATAGGTCACACAACTTACCATTTGAGCTGGAACAATTCTGCCAGCCCAGAACCCAGCAAATGCCTGTTTTGACCCAGAATCTAGTAAATACGTTGTTTTACGGAAAAAATCATTAAAAATAGTAAAAAACTACATTTTGACCCAAATGTTTTATGAGATTTTCGTAAGACACAGCTTTACAATACCCATTAAAAAAAAAATGGTTTTGGGCGACACTACCTGTGTCGCCCAGCCGCGTTTTGGGGCAAACAATTTTAACGTATTTTTTTGAGTTTTGCGGTTATCTTTTGGGTGATTTTTCCATGTGATGCTCTATGTTTCGGTCAAATCTAAATTTTAAAAAATAAAACATTCATTTGACTATGTTTTTTATTATTATAGGGATAACCCTACCCAACAAATCCCTCGTAGATAAAAACCTATTTTGGGTACCATATAAAGGAGACAGATTTATGGAGAGAGATGAGAGATTAGAGAGACTGAAACCCTAGACTACGTGAGACACAGAGAGACACTAGAGAGGAATCCCAACCTATGACACCTTAGACTTAGGGCACAATCAACCTAGTTCTAAACCAGTTTTAGGGCACAATCAGCCTACCACTACCAGAGACTTGTTGATCGACATCTGGACCAGAAGGGCAAGAGGAATCGGTTCTGATACGGGCGAGCCCCAAGACCTCAGGAGCTAGGGCCATCCTGCCCGGTCCGATATTTTCTTCTCCTTCATTTCCTCTTTTCTTTTATTGTATTTATTTTGATCTAGATTTAATTCATTTTGATTGAAAATCGTGTTTTGAAATGCTTTGGATCATGCAGGCTCTGCCACAAATCTGAGAGTAGATCTGCTCGTTTTTTGGCAGATCTGATATCAGATCTGAATCCAATTATTCCCACTTTATCTACCATTGCTTTTTCATTTCTTTTTTTCAGTTTAAAGTGTTAGATCTGAGAGATCTACTTCCGCAAATCGCGTCGATTTTGCGCTATAAACAGTTTGGTGCCCACCATAGGGCTATCGAGCGTGATTCAAGCACCAAAATTTTGAAAATCTCCAAATATTTTGAAAATTTGCAATAGTGTCCCAGAGGATTTCCTGTGACTGAATTCAAGTCAAAATAAAATATTTAAAAATACAAAACAAATATTATTCTGTTAATTATAGTCCCCTCCTGTCGCTTTATTTTAATTTATTTTCATAGAAAAATATTTTATTTAGCTGTTTTCCCAAGCTTATTTTACCAATATATACAAGGAAAAAATATAAAAAATAATTGTTTAAGCGCCACACCTTATGTCGCCTAGCTTACAAGGGTGACACTACCCGTGTTACCCAAACCAAGACATTTTTCATTTTGCTGAAAATTTGTAAATATATTCCAAGACCTCTCTATAATCTGCTCACAAAGTTTCAGAGCAAAATAAATTACTTGATACAGGTTTGTCCTACTTGAACTTCCCTGTTTTCCAGTTATTTTAATTTATTGCATCAAAAAATTTTTTTTTATTGTTTTTGCGAGTTTACAGTAGTTTCATTATATCAAAATCCATCAAAAAAAATAAAAAAACTAAAATAAAAATAATTTTTTTGGGCGACACACCTGGTGTCGCCCAAACTAAAAAGTATTAGATTGTTCTGAAACTTTGTAGGTCTCTTCCAGAGACTCTTAGCTGCATGCTCACAAAATGAAAATAAATTTTTTAAAAATACCAAGAAAATAATTTTCTTTAGGTAGGTCGGCTCTATTCTCGACTCTGATTTTCATTCTAGTTAGTTAATTTTGGTTGAATTCATGTTTCCCTGCTTTCATCATGCTTAGTTTAATTATTTCTCACCAAACACTATTGAGTATCTGTGATCGTCAATCGGCCCAGATTCAATCTGAGTCGTTGTTGGGCTCATTTTTTCTTGTGGCCCACTGGCTCATTGGATCATTTTCCCATATATATATATATATATATATATATATATATATATATATCTATTGTTGTGGTAGTAAGTATAGTCGTCGTTCGTACGTACGTACTCTACGTACGTCGGTCGACGTCGTTACTTCGTCTACGTAGGTAGTT
>NW_006499997.1:3306024-3343671 GCF_000471905.2 Amborella trichopoda | reverse complement strand
CTTCCACACCCCTGCAAATCCACACCCTTTAGACAAGTTCAAACCTAATTGGGAGGGGCCATTCGTGGTTACTTGAGTGCATGCAGGAAATTCTTGTAAGGTAAACAATCAGGAGGGGTACAAACTCAATGATCCCATTAATTCCATGTATCTCAGAAAATACTACCCGTAACGGGCTAAAAAAAGTGGTGAAAACCTGAACAGGCATCAATAAGAAAAACAAAAAAATGGACGTGGTGAAAACCTGAAAAAGCACCATGGGTAAAAAGAATAAAAAGATCTTCAAGAAGGAGCTTTCGATGCAAAACATTCAAATACTAACAAGTATTTGCAAGTTCCAACAAAATTGTGCAAGCAGACCCTGAGCACGAAGACTCCTCCTAAACCTTGCAGTTTCCCAATAGAATCAACTTAGAAAGATGTGGGAGGGTGACATGAATGGAAGACCGAAGTGATTTTCTTGGAGAACTTCGAGACCTCTCCAAGATGGAAGCCCAACAAGAATCCAGAGAACTCTCTATGAACCCGCGAAGCACACGATGAAAGCTTCAAAGGTAAAAAGACAACTTCGAGACGTTTTGAGTTCTCACAATCCCACTAGGAAATCCATTCATCATCTTTGGGTAAAACATTATAAAGAGAATGACCACCAAAAGGGCCACAGGTGGGATTGTGAGAATGCTTTATCATGTTTTACCAAGGGTCATTTTCACCAAGGGAAAGATTAGCAAAGAGCCCCCAACAAGGGCACAATTTTTTTTTTTTCAAACTCCTCACAACAGGGGAAAAGTTCAGAAAGACCTCACAACAGGGGCATAAACCCTTAATAATAATAATAATAATAATAATAATAATAATAATAATAATAATAATAGAAGTTTTTTTATGGGTGACACACCTAGTGTCGCCCAGCCAAAACATAATAATAAAAATAATAGAAATAATTTTTTTTTTTTTTGAAATGAGCGACACGCCTGGTGTCACCAGGCTTGTGAGGGCGACACCACTCGTGTCGCCCAAATATTTTTTCCAAAAACATTTTTGTCAATTAAACCAATCTTTCCAAATAAAAAAGAAAAAACTCAAGAATTTCCAAGGACTCTTTGGTGGCATGTGCCTAAACTGTCATCCGATTTCAAAATCTTTTGCTCCTCAGTGGCATGAGCATAAATTCAAGTAAGTGAATCCATCACCATTGCATTGTGGTCGTAAGGATGCATGTATTATATGTTTATGAGATGAGTAATGAAAGTACATGTGGTGTGGCAATCTCTTATCCCTTGTTCACTGAAATTTGGGGCTTTTATTCTATGATGAATGTGGATGTTGAGAATGAATGTATGACTCATAATTTTATAAGGAATGCATGTTTATGTGTGCATATTGTGAGCAAACAATGGCTATCATGTTCTTTACTATGAGATTGAGGTTATGGAACCTGTTCTTGAGGCATGTGTATCATTTTTGTGAAATTATAGGAATATACATTTATTTGAAAGGGGTTTTTGAATAGTCAAACGAGGTTTGATTGACCTCAAATCCCCACTACTGGAATGATATGTGAGTCTAGTAAAATGTTCATCTTTTCCTACTGTCAAAATTCTTTATAGACGTCATATTTCAAAATGTATGTGTGTATCATTGTTGACTATTTTTCCTGGATTTGTCACTGATACTACTGTTGGCACTGGTTTCAATTCATCAAAAGTGCTCTATTTGCTGTCAAACCATAGTCATTTGAAAGGTCTTTGAAAGGACTAAAATTTGTAGGTGGAGATGGTCTTGAAATTCTTCTTAGATTGAAAGTTATCCATCATTTTGTGAAGATATGTCACTGTACATAGTTTTGGTAAAACTAAGAACTATCATCTTGTTTGGTACGGACATTTGAACAAACAAATAGAGTCCAAATGCTTTTAAATTAGCCTTGTTAGAAAGATATATGTCCTAGCTTAATGTTTGATCTTGGAATTGTCTCGAAATTCTTCACAGATTGAAAGTTATCATGGTTTAAAGCAGGGTATGTCACTGTCTCCTGTACACAGTACAATATAGCTAGTAAACCCCCAACTTTTTGAACCTCTAAGGGGCCAAAGGGGTCAAATTTCTTTAAGACACCCCTATTTGAGAGATTTGTGTGTCTAATACAAAAATTTGTTTTGGAACCATCTTCAAATTTCAAATGGACCAAAAGTTACAACCCTGTTTGCAAGCACACGTTATTGCCTCTAATTGTAAGAAATTAAGGTGAAATGCTTAACTGTGATACTACCACTATTACTGTGATAATATCACTTTTACTGTGATGTTGCCACTATTACTGTGATACTGTCACTATTACTGTCATGTTGCCCCTATTACTATGATATTGCTATGGTTACTGTTATTGTGCCACTATTTCTGATGTTGTGATATTGGAATCATGATAATGCAATACTGACCATTACGCAATGGGACACGCATTGGTAGTGCGAACTATTGTACTATGATACACTGTGAGATATATCATGAGACTGACCACTATGCAATGGGGCACCCATTGGTAGTGGCACTGCATATCGAGGAAAACATTACGAAACGGACAACTGTGATATATTGTAATATTGACCACTATGTAATGGATCACCCATTGGTAGTTGGACATGGTATACCGATAATTGTGAACTGTACCGCGACCTTAATGATAGGACTGGGTCAGGAAGGGGAAATAAGAAATTGGGTGAGTCGCACCCCCCAATTATTATGAGAACTACGCATTGGGTCTTCCAATGTTGGTGTAGCACTCTCTCGTCGAAAGGGCATATAAGAGGGTCGTGTCTTACAAGGCCACTTCCGATCGAAAACCCCAAAGCACACTGGGGATGTGTGTGTGTGTGACGACATTACAAAGTGGAACACCTAGTTGTCATTGTCCTCCCTCCTGAATGAGAGTAGAGGTTTTAAGCTAAAGGATATGCTTAGCCTGAGCAATGGAACTTCTATTTTATGAATAAGCCTCTTTAGCTTCTGCAACTGTGATTTGTTATGCTTACTATTCTGCTTAAAGTGAATTCAATTCCAATTTATGCATTTTGTATTAAACTACTTTTGTTATGATACTGTTAGAATACTGCAAGGCTTTCTAGAGAGCTTTCTCTTGATGTTCAGTGAATAACTGTGCACTGCTTATTGTTATCACTGTTTAATAGGTGAGATGCAATGGTGTAGATCTGCTTACTGAGCTATCAGCTCATTCCATCTTATTTTCATGATTGTAGAGTGAAAGTAGTAGTCTCTGAGCTGAAAGCGGAAAGTTGTGAAATGCTCGAGTGTTTGAAGTTTGAAGTTGAAGGACCACCATCCGAAGCTTTTGCATGGTTTTAGTGGTCTTGCCCATTGGATGTTCTTTTGTACTTTGCATTTTGAGCCATTAGTGCCTTAAAGAAAAATTATAAGAACTTTTGGACATCAGATGTTAATGGAATGACTGTAGTTTTGGAATTGATATCGGTCTTCATGTGTAGATTTTGGTTTTACTTTCTTGGTCTGCTCTTGATTCCATGATTTCATGCAATTGAGCCACTCCCACCTGAGTGGCATTCGCCACCTCACGTCATGGTATCGCACCTTACAGTCGTCGACTCGTATGACTTTGAGTCAGGGGGAGGGTTCTTGCTAGTTTATGGTATCAAAGTAGCCAGGATAGGATTCTTGACTTAAGAAATCTTAAGAGGTTTGTTCGATAGTTCTTGGATGGGCCAGTAATTGGGTGTTTGTGTTTTAGGTTGAAGATGTCGAGGACTCATGTTAACAACTCGAGTTCAACTAATGATAACACCGAGGCATTTGGTGAATTTTTCATAACCTTGGGGGCTATGACACAAATAAGGAGAGATTTTGTGTCGGCCTCGTCTACCCTGCTCTTGACCAGAGTGATAACAGTTGATAGAAAGATTCAGAAGGCTGACACCTCCAAACTTTGTGGGGCATGGAGGAGTAGAGAACGCTGAGAGATGGAGAAGACAGACAGAAAAGATCTTTGAAGTTCTAAATTGTACAGACGAGAAGAAGGTTAGGCTGGGTACGTTTTTGCTCGAGGGAGAAGCTGAGCACTGGTGGAGCTCATTAAAACAGTCACGGGAAAGATCAGGAATTGTAACTACTTGGGAAAATTTCCTGGAAGTATTTTATGAAAAGTTTTTTCCCGACTCCGTAAGGGAAAGGAAAGAGGTAGAATTTATAGAGATGTAATAGAGAAAGATCTCAGTAGAGCAATATGCGGCAAAATTTGTTGAACTCTCTAGATATGTGCCACATATTATTAACTATGAGGTGCAAAAGGCCAGTAAGTTTGAGAGGGGCCTTCAACCCGATATAAGGGGGAGAATTATTTCAGCAAACGTCAAGGCCCTCTACCACTGGTGGATCTGGCCCTAAAAATAAAGAGAGATTGTGAAGAATTTCAGGCTTGGAGGGAAGGGAGATTGGGTGTCGCTTAGCCTGGAAATTTTAAAGTCAAGCAGCCATGACTTGCATTATGGTTTAAGGTCATATAGCTTGGACCGTGGTTATGCGGTTTAAAGTGATGCAACTAGGACCATGCGGTTTAGGGTCGTGCAACTAGCCCTCCACTACTATTTAAGGTCATATAGTTTTGACCGTGGTGCTAAGCCTTTTAACGTCATGCGGTCAAGACATGCACTACAGTTTAAAGTCATACAGCTGGACCATGGTTATGCAGTTTAGAGTCATGCAACAAGGATTGTACAGTTTAAGGTCATGCAACTAGACCTCCGCTATAGTTTATGGTCATATAGTTTGGACCATGCAGTTTAGGGTCGTGCACTTTGACCACTTAGGTGGGTTTTCATGTAGGTGATTCTCCAAGGGGAATAGGTCCATGGATAACAATCTGACTCCCTTGAGGATAAAAATTGTTAAACTAGCAAGAGGTTTAGATGGAGAAGCAGACTTCACTGGAGATTAGGGGACAAGTATGACTACCTAAGGTGAAAGATGGAGCTATATGGCTCATGAGAAAGTAACCCAACTCCTGGGGATAGGATAGCTTGGTGTACAACTGACCCAAGGGGATTGAAGGGGTAAGCATGACTCCATGGGGATAATGAGCGATAACATGCATGTAACTCTGCTTAGAATGACAAGCCGAAGCACATGTGCAACCCCACTGGGGATTGAAGATAAGAATGACCCTAACTCCACTGGGGATAATGGGCCGCTATATTGATGTGACCTCTATTGGGGATGAGGGAGGTGCGTCCATTTCACAGATTAAAGCCATGCGCATGGACTATTTGTTGCATCGTTTTGACGTCTTGCTATAGGGATGTGCACTACAGTTTTAAGGCCTGGTCTCTTGGACCATGGCTATGCAGTTTAAAGTCCTGCAGCTAGGATCATAAAGTTTAAGGTCCTGCAACTAGACCTTCGCTACATTTTAAGGTCATATAGTTTGGACCATGCTGCAAAGCCTCGTAACGTCATGCAGCTAGGACGTGTACTACAGTTTAAGGTCATACAGCTGGACCATGGTTATGTAGTTTGGAGTTATGCAATGAGGACTGTACAGTTTAAGGTCATGAAACTAGACCTCCACTACAATTTAAGGTCATATAGTTTGGACCATGCAGTTTAAGGTCGTGCACCTAGACAATTTAGGTGGGTAGGGAATGTGACTCCATGGGCAACAGACCCGTCACTGGAGACTTGACTCCATGGGGACGCAAAGTGGTGGTCTGCTTGCAGGGATGACATGTCACGATTCAGGGAAAGTGGGAAAAATCCACAATCAGCAGCGCTATAGCATGCACACAGCACTAACATAGGAAATGTAAATGATGTGCCACACGGTGTTTAAGCCTTTTGTGAGGTGCACAGTGATAACATTTTGTGAAGCACGATGTGATAGCTCTTTTGTGAAGTGTGTGGCGATAGCTCTTTGTGAAGCATGCGACGATAGCTTCTTGTGAAGCACACGACGATAGCTTCTTGTGAAGCACGTGGCGATAGCTTCTTGTGAAGCACACGACGATAGCCTCTAGTGAAGCGCGAGATGATAAACCTTTGTGAAGCACGTGGTGATAGCTTTTTGTGAAGTGCATGGCGATAGCCTTTAGTGAAGCACGCGACGATAGCCCTTTGTGAAGCGCACGATGATAGCTTCTGGTGAGGGCACGACGATAGCCTTTGGTGAAGAGCATGGTGATAGCCTCCAAAGGACGCACGACTATAAGGCATAGTGACAGCAACAGATGGAAGCAGGTTCATGAGGCACAGGAAGCAATGACTTGCATTCAAGCCTTGGGCTTGATCCGCCTTGATCTGGACCTATCGCCATCTGAAGACAAGGACTGAAGCATCATTTCAAATTTGTGAGGGGCACTTCATAGCACTGCTGAGTATAAAAGGGGGTAAAACCCCATTTTACTGTGTTATCGATGGGTAAAATAGTGAAGAGAGTTTTTAGAGAGAGCAAAAGCTTTCGTCAAGAGACTTTCGGCAAGAGTTTCCCGGCCAAAATTCACAGTGTGCAAGCATTCAGGAGTTCTTCAGCAAACTTCAGTGAGTCGTGAGCCTCACAGAGAGGTTGCGAACTTCTTTAGAAAGTGTCAAGGCCTCTCAAGCAGGGAACAAGGAGCTTTACAGATATTCACCGGGACTTTTCCAGTGAGGAATAACAACTATCGTGAGATAAATGGTGGTGTCATCAGGTTGCGACACCATTTTTGGTGTGCACAGGGCCTTATTGGTGGACTTCTGACGAAACTACGAGCGTCACAGTGGTACTCTACTGGAGTTCCAGTGATCTTTCTGTCATTCTGTGGTTGTTGGGAAGTTGCAGAGAGGTCAGGGGACTCTGACGGTCTTCTGGTTATCGGAAGAGAAGAAGGCGGAGTAGCAATGAGCTCACCAAAAACACAGTGAAATTCTAGTGAGTTGTGGCTAATTGTAGAAGTACGCGGAGGGGAAACCGAAAGGTTGCAAAGGGCTTTCGGGGAACTCCGAGTAGTTTTCCACTAGCTTCGGTCATCAGTGGAAGAGAGGGAAAAGGAAGGGAAGGGTTTCCAAGAGAGTAGGAGTGAGTTCCTGACGAGGAGAGGAAACACCGGTGATAAGCCGAGGCATCGCGACGCCGTAATGTTTGG
This sequence comes from Amborella trichopoda, assembly GCF_000471905.2. The sequence continues at coordinate 3,336,526 of NW_006499997.1, read as the reverse complement.
GGAGGTGAAGGGCCGTGTGATGGCGAACGATCAGCCTCCACATGCGCGGTGATAGGCCATGCCACGAGTGTCAGGCGGCATGCCACGAGTGTCAGGCGGCGTGCCCAGATTTCGAGGGATGTGGTGTGCTGCACGTGTGATGCATGCCAATAGATGGAGAACTGGTGTTAGACGCAGACGATGTTAAACCACGCTTTGTCCTGGTCTTTTCACGGTGCTTCTACGTTCAGATGGCAATAGCCCCTCAGTCATGAGACAGAGATAGCCCTGCCTTCTGTGAACGGCGATAGCCTCCTTGGTCGTGAGGCGGATATTGGCCTACCTTCTGCACACGACAATAGACTCCTTGTAAGCACAATCGGCTTTACACCTTTAGTGACAAGCCAGCGATACTCCCTTGCAAACGCAGCCGGCACTACGTCTTAGAATTTTATTGAAGCCTTACGTAACCGACGATAGCCCTGCCTTCTGGGCACGGAGATAAGGCTGCCTCTTAGTGACTTGCACGCGACAGTGAAGCCTTTGTTTTAGTCTTCATGGCCCAACCTTCAAGCGTCATCCCAGATGTGAAGAACCTCCCACGAGTTGGGGAGCTTGACACAAATGAATTCACTGGCGAAAGCTTGGTGAGGGGCCTAGCTCACCGAGGCTTTTTGCGAACCACGGTGGCTTTTGAGTGTCACCTTTGCTAGTGACCCCGTTCGCTTTGAGGTTAGAGAAGACGATGACAGTAATGTAAGAATAGAAGAAGGGGTAGGCCTCCTCCACTGTTTACATAGAAATATAGCCTCAGGTGGGGATTTTCCAACCCTAGGCAAAAGAATGGTGAAGACTGCAGGCCTGAAGTTGTCTTCCGCTGGAATCCTAGTGCAAGGGGAGCACCAGTATCTGAAAGGGTATTCTTCTTGGACTGCAAGGGTGTTGAGTCGATACAGGGACACCCTGAAGCGTGCTTCCCTGCTGGCCGTCGTTCAGTGCTCGATGGAATACTATGATCGTTGTTCAAACACGGTCAAGGTGCTATTGGAAACTTGGAGCCATGCCAGTAATACATGGCTGCTTAGTCATGGGGAATCAGGGATGTCATTGCTAGACTTGTACTTTATCGGTGGGCTTCCGCTCATCGGTGCTATGTATGATGAGTTCGTGCCCCCAAACTCGATCATTTTTTAAGGTGAACGGGTCGAGAAAGAAGACCCGCCAGCTGGATTGCAAGATTTGTTTGGGATTTACCAACTGCTCTACTTTGAGTCCAAGAAGGGACATGTCTCCTTCACCCAATGGGTGGCATTCTTCTATGGAGACTGTGATGATGAAGCTTGTCCAAGCCCGAGAAGAAAGGGGAAGGCATCCATGGAGAGAGCCCAAGGGGAAGGCATCCATGGAGAGAGCCCCTCCAGTATTTGAGCTGCATAGAGGGAACGACCACATCTTTCTGACGGCGTACCTGGTGCTCTTCTTGTGCAAGTTTGCTCTACCCGGAGGAGTAAACACTATTCATTCAGGCACATTCTATGTAACCTGTGACATGGTGAGAGGGCGAGAGTACGCTCTCTCATAGCCAGTCTTGTAAAGCATATATTATGGCCTGGGAGCCGTATCCAAGGGAAAAAGCTATCAGGGAGACAAAGGAGGGAGCGACATAGTGGACGGCGAAGCCTTCCCATGGGACTTCAAGACTCCTTTCCCCATCCACTTTGTGTATGGGGTTTATTTCTCCAACACCTACCTCAGAAATAGGGTGTTGGATGAAACAATGTGCCCATTTCGCTTGAGGATCGCTAGGCAGAAAGCGATCTTCCATAGTCCTGGTCACGAATGTAGCCTATTATTCAATGACCACCTTCATAAGAGTAGGTCCGCTTTCCCGTTCGAGAACCTCACAGATCGCGCTTTTGCCGATGAGTTGGGCAAGAGCCTGGATGGTGCTCTTACCACTCATAAGGAGATGATGTATATGCTGAATGTTAGAGGCACGGTGCTACCTTACCATACCATTCATAGTACCATGCTTGAGGGGTATTTTCTCATCAATTTGCCCGACAGCACTGGCTAGACCAAGGGTGTCCATTCTCGATGGTCTTTGAGAAGTGGCATAGCAAAGCCAGCCGTAGGAAGAAAGACCATCTAGGGACCCATCGTGAGACCTGGCTCTCGAGGCACATTCGCATTGCTTGGGCCACGTGTTTTGAGTTTACAGAGGTCAACAAGTACGTGCTGCCATATTTTAGCAGAATAGTGAGACCAACCGAGGCCCATGAACTCTGGTGGAGGATCACTAGTAAGGAGTATTGGGAAGCCGACCACCCCTGGAAAGGGGATAACTCTCGTTGGGGCAATGACACATGGCAGAGGAAAGCGATGATGACTCCTCCATTGGGGGAGATATTCACCCTGGGCTTCCCTTGGAATTGGCGCATCATTGGGCGGCTTCACCAGATTGTCGTGGACAAGTCTCTGCCACAGTTTCTCAATATGGCGAAGAAGACAGAGAGCATTTCTAGCAACCTCTCTGCTATTTTCAAATGGAAGGAGGGCCGTGAGTTTCAACTGTATGAAGAGCACCCGATCAAGGATTTGAACGAGTTGATAGGGAGCGACCCTCATAGCAAGCTTGCTACCGGCTCTTCTCGAGGGGGTACTTTTGAGGCTATTGCACCCTCTCCAGCGAAGGGGAAAAAGAGGATGCTAGCTGCCCTAGCCGTTGCTCATGCACCTGCTCATCAGGATCCGAAGCGTAAGGGCTCCAAACGTCTAGTGGTTCAGGAGACCGAAGATGGCTCTTCAGCGGCTGCTTCTTCGGAGTAATACGTGTCTCCTGCTATTTTTGCATCGCCCTCTGCTCTAGAGGATTCACCTTCTCTTTCACCTAAACTTTCTTCTATCCCTTCAGAGGCTTAGATCGGTGCCTCAAATCCCATTGCCCCGATCGAAATTGCTTCGAACCAAGAAGTGACGTCCGTGGCTGAAGGGGACGACCTAGTCCTGATGGAGGTGAACGGGGCTCATGAGGCCGGTCTTGATGAGGCGGTCGAGGCGAAGAGGGCCTCTAGAGCTCAGGAGGTTGCTATGCCTACCGAGGAAAGGGAAGCCCCAGTAGAGCTTGTGGTCATAGAAGGGGCTGGTGTCCCAAGTACTGAAGAGGAGCCACCCAAGCAGCAGGAAGTTGCTGCCCTAGGTGATGTAGCTATAGGGGATGCATAAGCAGGACATCCTCAGGGGTCAGTCTTTGGGGGCCCAGAGCTGGCACCTCTGGCTATAGAGGGGGCGGGCCCTATGGGAGAGCCTGTAGCTGAAAGGGCTGCCGTGGAGGACAAGGGTGAAGAAGAAGAAAGGGAAGGTGTTAAACCTACGGAGGTGGAGATGGCGATTCAAGAAGAGAGGGAGAAGGAAGAAATAGTTGGCCCTGAAAGTGCTGAGGCCGCTTTGGAGCATATTACAACTGCTCCAAAAAACAAGGGGCAAGGAAAAGAGGTCGGCCTTTGAGGGACCAAGCCTGCAAATGGTGAGTCTAACAATCCAAGTGAGGAGGCTATGAGGGCCAAGCAGGTTGAAACTAGGGCCCCCTCTGTACCTACAAGTGATGAGGGCTTGGGCTTCACAGTCCCTCGAGAACAGCCAGTAACTCACATGACTATCATCCCTTGGAGTTCTGCTGTAGAGACTGATACTCCTTCCTTTGCAATGGCCCCAACAGCATTGCCTAGGACTAGCCTGAGTGGGATGTCCGGCATAATTATGGACATGCTTTGTTTGGGTGAGTAGAGACCAAAATGTTGGCCTCTTACTAAACTTAATGGTGCAATCCAGTAGTTGAGGCAGGCTGTCCTTGTAGGGGGTGCACCAGAGGTCGTCCCTTTCTTTGATGATGTCGTAAACGAGCTAGAAGGGTGGAGAATAAAGGCCTTGCATGAAGAAACAATTGCGCAGTAGCTGGAGAGCTCTCAGTTACCCCCTTTGAAGTCCTCCCTTATGTGCCATCGTGAACAAGTAGAATCTCAATTGCAGCAAAAGGATGCCATAGTCTCTCAGAGATCCGACCTTGCAGAGAAAGCTATCGCTCATCATCACAAGGTGATGACCTTCTGAATAAAGATATTAGTGCTGACGCAAAAGCTTGACAAGCTACAGGAGGAGACTGCGGCTTGGGAAGCAAAGGACCAAGTGCTTGCTGATAATGTTCTGGCCCTTGAGTACTCCTTAGAAGAAAGGACCGCCTTGATGGAGCATGAGGCAGAGCTAGTGGCAGAACTGAGAGGCGAAATGGAGCAGGCAAGGCCATCAGCTGCAACATGTAGGGGGAAGATCAATGAATTTATTGATCGATTTTGAAGTTTCATCTTATTTTCTTTTCTTTTTTCCCATATTTTTGACACTTATAATATCCCCTTGCTTTATGAATAAAATTTTTTCTTTTAGTTCAATGTGATGCGTGGCTCTTTTATTCTTCCTTCTCTTTCCGTTTTATTGCTTCTGCCCTTTCACAATGTCAGACGACGAAGAATAGCCCACTCCTTGCTTTGCCTTATGACAGTTTGTTGTGGCTTCAATGACCTCGAATGGGGGAGCAGTTGCTTCCTCGCCCATTAGTGTTCGATTCGATAGGGGTTCATACTCCATGGTTCTCATGATCTGGTGAACCTGTTCGCTGTAAATACTCCAATCTGGGGGAACCTTAGCTTCGATTCGAGGTGCATTGATTTTGAGCTCAACCTAGGTCTTAGTCTTAGGGAAAAACTCCTTCAAGTGCTTTGAAGCGACGCGCATAACCTCCAACTAATTTTGGAGGCTATGAACCTCACTTCTCAGCTCTACCATGGGGTCTTGTTCTTGAGAGCAGGAGAGCTGACTCTTGTCCACCTATACTTGTTTGAGAGCCTCTGAGAACTGTAAGACCTTCTTTTGAATGCTGGTGATCTCCTTGTTCAAGGAGGATGGGATTTGGAGTACCTTCCTTGGTGGTTGGTATGCTAGTTCTGCTTCTAGAAGAGCAATGGGAACATGCAAGTCCTTTTTCTGGTCCGGCATATAGGTGCCTTCGGTGCTAGAAGGTCTACCTCTAGGGATTCCTCAGTCTTAGGATTTGCTTTTAGCTCCTTATTTTGTTCTGGCGAATTAGAAGTAGAGGTAGAGGCTTCATCTTCGGGATATGACACCATGATCTTAGAGAGGTGGCAAAGTATACTTGGGTAGATACGAATCAAGGGGAGGATCTTGCCTTGTCTTTCCTCTTCTTTGAATATGTCTGTAATCATTCGCCCAAGGTCTTCAACATCTTCATGTCATGTCTCTCTCACAGACTTCCAAGCATCATCCTTTGTCCTTTCTGGTGTTGGTAGGTTTGTGAAATAGTACTTAGCGTCAGCATAGTGATTCGCGGCTACAGGGAACAATCTCTTATCAGCCTAGACCATGTGCTGTCTCCCATCTCGATTATACTTGAAGCATTGGTGGGGAATGGAAGGGACCACCCCTTGATCAGAAAGTCAAGGGCGGTCGAGAGAGACATTGTAAGATGTATCGACGCCAATTATGTGAGACTGGGCGTAATTGTTTAGGTCACCGATCTTGAGGCGAAGATGAACTGTCCCAGCTGACTTTTCTGCTGATTGGTTGAAACCTTGCATAGTCATGTGGGTAAGAGTGAGGTCACTAGATCCTAATCATAGTCGGGTGAGAATCCTTCTTGGGATCAAGTTGACTGTTGACAGTCCATCCAACATAATCCGGTTGATAGGGTAGGCGTGTCATTCTCCATTCACGAAGAGGGGACGATTGTGAAATTTGCCTACCAACTGCAGGTCTTCTTCGAAAAAGGTGACTGTCCCCAGGATGGCTGGGCCCACCTCAATAGGCTCCACTGTAGTATCGTACACTTCTAAGTTAGAAAGGGCTTGAACAAGGGCCATACGGTAGTCTCTGGATAGTATAAGGGCGTCATAGGTACTTAGAAGGGTTGGAACCTTTTTCAAATGCCCAATTACGTCATATTTCACCTTATCCTCATGAGCCTTCTGTGTTCCTAATCTAGTCACTGGTTTGGGTGGCAGGGTAAGTTTAGGGAAAAGTGAAGGATCAAGAAACTTGAGGACCCTGAGCTTTTGAGATGTAGGCTGTAGCTTCTTCCTCGATCTTATGCTCATTTGCCCCGTGCTGAATGGTAATTCCAAGATCTGCGCCATATGGGAGGCCTCCTTGGAACAAGAGCTTGAAGATGGCTCGAACTTGGCTTGGGTTGCCAAGGTGTCGGTGGCTGACAAGAATCCAGCCGCTTTGCTCAGCATCTTTCTTAGGCGCTTTCGTTGTGATCTGCTTATGTTGGTGCCTTCAAGCTCTCGGTTTGTAGCGTCGAAGTCTGAGCACTATCGAGCCGCACCTGTGAAAGAAATAGAAGAGGAGGGAGGAGAAGAAGAGTTAGAATGTTCTGGGCTGCTTTTTATGCCGTCACGAGAATTGGATGTTTGCAGGGGGGTTTTTAGGTCTTGCCTCAACTCTAACCATTGGCGGGTACTTTTAGTATCGTTACCTGGATTGGACGAGTCCTGAGCAGTTGATGACTCAGGGATGTCCACTTGAGCGGACGAAGGGATAAGACAAGTTGTGTTTGGGATGAAGTCATGTAAGGTCGGCAATGGAGGAAGATGCCTCAAAAATTCTTCCCCTACTGGTGGCTGAGGAATGTCGTTCCTTCGGTGCACTGACCTGGGTGCTCGTCTCCTTTTGGATCCCTTGGGAGGTGCTTGGGCTGTCCTATCGTGCTGATGAGTAGCCTCGGCTTGGTGGACTACCTCACGCTTCGGGGACTTGAGCCTACTTTGTCCATGGTAGACTTCCCAGAGCTGAGAAGTCCAGGGCTTTGAAGGGTCTAGTATAGGCTCATAGAGGACAGTGGGTGCCTTGTCATCCTCTTGGATGTGGGAAGCCTCAGTTGCCCCGAATGCTTCTTTAGCTCTTTGATCTTTATCTGGCCCTTGTTAATAAGGGCTTCGATAATTTCTTTGAGAGTATAACACTCTTGAGTGGGTGGCCTACTCTCCTGTGATAGGTGTAGGACCTCTCATGTGTCTCCTATCCAACTTGTTCTGGGGTGTTGACTTCCAACAACGGGATCATGTTTTTCTCTAGTAATAATCGAAACAATGCAGGAACCCACTCCTTCTCGAAGGGGTACACCTTATTCTGGTGATGGATAAGTAGTCACTTCAATTTATATTTTTAGGAGGCGGGACCTTGTTATAGGACTGCTACTGCTTGCTTCCAGCCTGAGGTGTCTGTGCCTTAGAGAGGTCCAAGGTTTGGGGGGTGACTTTCTTAGTGTCAGTCATGGTGACAGCCACACTAATCACTACGTTTTGCTGGTTGCCCCGATTGTTGGAGCGAGAATTACCATTGCCTCGACCGTTTCTCGAGTTAGAGGGCTGCTGGTGAGATCCACCATGGTTCTTAGAAAGACCTTCTACATGAACCACTTTAGAGATGAGCTCTGACATGGAGGGTGGATTGAAGGCCTCAACATGCAGGGCGATCTCGGGCAGCATATTTCATATGCAGGTCTGACCCGCTATAGGTTGCCAACTCTCTCCATCGGTGATGAACTTATCGACTGGCTCACCAGGGTCTTGAGTTAGAGTGAGGAGCTCGATGGTCTCCACATTTCTTTGGACTTCATAGAAGCACCGATAAAATAATTGCTTCACTTCTTGCCATGTGTGCACCGAGCTTGGAGGTAGTCGAGCATACCACTGGAAGGCTGGCCCTTCGAGAGTCTCGAAGAACTGATGGAGGAGGAGTCACCCATCAATTGTCATATCTCGGCAAGCCGCTTGTACATGAGCGGTATGCTGGTGCGAGGACGTAGTACCATTGAATGAGGGGAGCTTCCCTTTTTGATAGTTTGGGGGAAACGACACCCGGTCAATATATGAGGGGTACGACTTTTGGTAAAGCGGAACCCCTTACATGCCTAGGACCTTGTTCTTAAGACTGTGGATAACCATGGCATCTATGTCGGTTTGCGAAACCATGTAGGGAGCAGAGCTGTCTTGACAGGCCAGTGGGGGAGGTTGCTCGGGAGCTATGTTCTCTCCAAGCTGGGAGTTGGCCTCATTGTGACAAGGGGAAGCAGGGGACCTGGAGGCCTCTAGGCGATGCATCTTTTCGAGAATGAACTGCATCAACCTGTTCATCTGCTTCTCATGGGCATCATCTAGCTCATTGATCACCATGATGCTAATCGCTTCTACTAAAAGGTCAGAGCCAAGTGGAGTCGTGGACTATCGAGGCTGACGAGTCGTACGTGGCAAGTTGGTCTGTAGGGGCTCAACATGCCGCGACTGGACTTGAGCATTGTACGCCGACCGTGTGAGGACCGGTTCTTGAGGATCTTGGGACTATGACTTCTTGGCAGCTCCAACGTTTCCTGTGATGGTAACCAACGAACAATCTTGGACTTCTTGCTTGGGTTTTGGAATCCAAAGAGCGAAGAAGGGATTGTGAGGCAGGAGGTCATAAAGAGTGGTAACCTCAACTACCATAGGGGCCTCTCTAGTCAGGAGTTAAAGGCCTCTATTCTGCTTGATCTTGAGGTTGTAATAAACTTCAACCCATAATTGAGCCTGGGATTTGGACTACCCTGTCTTTCTTGAGCATGCGAAGGCTGTGTCCATAAGCTGGAGCAGAGAGTGGGGTCCAAGGATAGAGGGCAATCTGGGTGGCTTCCTTAGAGTCTATAGGCTTCTATCTGCCATCGAGCCTTTGCCCCGAATTTCCTTGTGAGGTCCAAGTGCATGGCTGACCTGGGGCGGCAGACTCAAGATGATACTCTTAGGGAAAACCTTTGAGTACCAGATCTCGAGGTGTTTGTTTGTCGAAAGAAGAGTGACAGAAGAAGGAACTGGCTCACGACTTCGCTTGAGTCAGAATCAAGGAGGAACCTGTGAAAATGGTGCATGTGCACCTTTGAAGGTAGAAATTTGAGTTACTTGGGGGTCAGCCTGGGCTCGGTCTGCTGGTTCGACCTTAGGAGGCCGAGACCTATGAGCTCGTGTCTGTGAGGGATCGGATAGGATATCTCTCAAAAGATGCAGTCATGTGTGCTAAGTGGGAGGATTAAGTGGTCAACCCTCGTGTGCTGGAGTTAGCGTTACCCCGAGCTGTGAGATGCAGATGCATGACGCGTGTAAGGTTCGGCTCGAGAAGCCCTAACCTTGAATGTGAACCCAAGGCAGTAGAAAAGTTACCTTGAGGTGTGGCTCGATTGGATGGACCACGAGTCTTTAGGTGTGTGTGAGAGGTGGAGGCCCCAGGATCTCCCCCTCGGTGTGTCGAGCCTCTAGGCATAGAGGTTCTGGGTGACGAAGCAGTATGGGGGTGACCTTGCGGTGACCCTCAAGAGCGATGGCAACTTGCTTACCTTTAGTGAAAGCAGATAGGGAAGCCTTTGAGTGTACCTTAGCAATGTGACTAGCAAGGGACTTGCCGGTAGCAGGGTCCGTGCTTTGTGTAGTGGCATGTGTGCGACTAATGCGAAGGACCTTGATGGAGGCTCCACCAGGGTTAGGAAGTGGGAGTTAGGGACTGTCAAGTCCCTTGTCACACAAATGCAGGAGAGTACGTAGGAGCCGGACTGCAAGTCTTGACTCAAGAGGAGTGTGGGAAACGAGGCTTGAGAAGCTCACTGCCTTGGGACAGTCACCAGTGTAGGGATGAGAAAATCCGCAACTCGGATGAACATGTTGAATAACACAGATGCCATGAATTCAGTACAGAAAGTAAAATGTGATGCCGATCAGACAAGAGCGAACTGACTGAGGGGTAATAAGTTCCTTATGGAGTCACCAAATTGGTCGGATGCCTCAATCTCGCCACCTCTGATCTAAGTGATCGGGAGACACGTGTCTCATGTTTGAAAGACCCGAGATCTGAGATCACTCTCTCGAGAATCCTGTTCACAGAACAATGGCAGGCGCTCAATTGGTGAGAGAGGAATTTTATTTGTGAGGTGGGGATCAACCTCACCGGGGTTCGTGACTTACTCGTGCTGACTCGCGTGGGCACCCTCTTAGATCACGATGGAAAGCCCCCCAACTGATTTAGTTGGTTCGGAATCGCCTCCCTTGACCAGCAATCTCCTTGTTTTCTACATAACACTATCGTGGTTAAGTTGAGAGACAAGTGGGCCGAAGGACCCACCCTTGTGTTAGGGCAATGCACATTCATATGGAAGAGAAAACGAGAAGTTATGGTGATGAAGAAGAAGGTTCGAATAAAGAAAGAAAAGAGAAGAGGAATTGATAAGGGAACGAGACTTACATGATAGCTAGACTAGTACAGTGACCGACTCGGAGTGGTAGCAAGATGGGCACGGTAACTTAGACCGGCTTGACGACAATACTACTAGAAACCAAGGTCGATGTGACTGTCCTAATCTGGTGTGGCAGCAAGACGGGCATGGTACTCAGGACCAGCATGACGACAATACTGCTCGACAGCTAGACCGCTATGACAGTGCTAGATTGAGTCTGTCCTTTAATCAAGCAAGAATGAGGAGAAAAGAGAAGAAAAGAGAACTCAAAGAAGGCATGAGACATCGAAGAGGGAGGGTCCTGACGGTGTAAGATCGCCACCCACGACCGTGGAGTAACAATGTCGTGGCCCCAGGACACTGCTACTCATAGTGAAAGGGGGAGGCAACGAACTTTAGACGGCATTAGGCATCGTCATTGGCAACACTAGAAGGCAGCACATCCTTCTGTGGGTAGCGATAGCTTCTTGTGAAGTGCACAGTGATAGGTTGGGGATGCAAGAGAAGCCTGCGGAAGGTGATAGGCACCAAGCGCATGAAAGAAGCTTGCAGACGACGATTAGCACCGAGCGTAAGAGAGAAGCCCGCAGACTACAATAGGCATCGCTGTGACTCTTCGTGGGCAGCGATAGGCATCACTGTCTATGATAGGCATCGTCGTCTGCGATAGGCCTGGGACGTAAGAGAAGCCTGCCGATGGTGATAGGTATTGCTGCAACCCCTCATGGGCGACGATAGGCATCGCCGTCTGTGATAGGCCCGCAATAGGATGAGGCCCCTAAAAGCAGCAATAAGCATCGTCGTCTGCACTTACACAGGATGTCGAGGATACGCCAGCGGACAGCGATGAGCAACGCCGTCTGCGAACGTCAATGAGAGATAGAGACGAATGAAGATAGGGGGAAAGAAACTCATGCACGGTGCTGCCATCGCCATGCAGGACCTGCAAAACCATAGGAAATGAAAGAAAGGAAGGGGCATGCACGACACTGCCACTGCCGTGCATGGCCTCTGAGAAAAACTCAGACGAAGGAGAAGAGAGAGAAGAAGAGAGAGAAGAAGAGAGAAAAGAAGGGAAGAGAGAGAGAGAGATTTAACTTAAGCCTAGGGGTACTGACCTAAAATTTTCTCTCTCCTTCTTGTCTCTCTCAAAAATTGACCCAACAATAAGAACAGATGGAAATTTTACTAAGCAAAGTTCGGTCCATGTACAATGATAATACGTGATACATATAGAGTTTTTCCCAAACATGGGTGGATAGATCAAAATTAAACCTAATTTCTAAAAATTAAGATTTAATTGAATTAAATAAAATAAGATAATAGGGTGTAAAATTATTGATTTTCCCCTTCCTAACAATCGGGGAAATTCTAGAACAATCCCTACTGTTGCTCCAGAACGTGCGTGATCTTTCATGGATGATCTGGGGTTGCTTTGGTATTTGTTTGTCTGAAAGATGATTGTTTTCTTGTACGGCTCGGCATGGCGATCGATTTGATACCAACTTCAAGTCATGGATCATTTTTTAGGCCACAATCATGTGACTTGAGATTTGGATGAATCTTGCAAACTTTGGATCAATATTGTGCTCATTCCTTATTGTTTTTTATTGATTTCTTCGCTGTATTGCACTGAGCATGTCGTCACAGTCACGTGGCAACAAATGCATCTCGATTTTGTACCCGGACAAAGATTTCGCAACTTTGGACTTTTGATCGGAATCTGGAATTCTGACTCCGAAATATTTAGTCACTTCATCAATCCGACCATTCATCATGCACGGGGTTCAGACTACTGATAGCCATGTACCTTATGCACGCGATGATAGTGGTTTCACATCGATCGGGCTCACAAGCATCGTGATTTGGCCACTCGAGCGAGGCGTGTCGTTACTGATTTTCCTACAACTTTCTTCACTGATTGGCAACTTCTCTCTAGCTTTTCTCCTTGCTAGAGTATCATCATGAGGCATGCCATATATCGAAACGTTCATCTCGTCGAGACAAACATGCTCCAATAAGTTTGAGCGTGATCCAATCTCACACAATTGAGATATGAGCATTGCAAGTCACTGTTCATGACTTCCCCTTTAATGGAGTTTAGTTGTAGGGTGGCAGCACGGGAATAGTGTGCGACTCCTCCTGTTTTGATCTTTTTCCCCTCAATTCTTTCTGGAGTGTCCGTTTAAGCTGTAATTTGACCCCTCATAGTTTTCAATTATGCCGGATCCAATGGAGGTGGTCTCACAGACATTTGATTATCTGAAAGTGGGGTTCCAATTATAGGGGTCTGCTTCAGGGTGCTAGAGGTTGATACTGTTGAAACCGTTTCTCATTCTTCACTACCTTAATGTCGGAACACGAAAAAACATGGTAGGAGAATTTTTGGAATCCTTATGAATCTCTTAACTTGTTTTGGGGCCATTATGAGACTGCCAAAATTTTCATTGTCTGTCCAGCTTTCTTTTTATTCCACATCTGGATTCCATGTTGCTGAAAAATGTCTTCAAACAGTCACTCCAAGATTATCGCCAACTCAGGCTCCCACTCCTACATTCGATAAAGGTTAGGACACTAAAAGCACCTCTCTACGGTCCATGCAGGGTAAAGATCTAAAAGATCCCCTGCACTCGTCCGACAAGGGCGGCGACACTAAAAGCAGCCCTCAATCGTCCAAGTAGAGTAAAGACCTTAAAGATCCTTTGCACACATCCAATCCAAGTGATGATGTTAAAAGCTACCCAGCTCGGTCTAATCTGAGTGATGACCCTAAATGCTCTCATCCTTTTTTAATCCCCAATTCTTGAAGCCCTTCTTTTTCTAACTCGTCTCCTGCAGGTCTGCCTCTTGAATGCTCAGACTTTGAGGCTCTTGATAAAGAGCTCAAAAGTTGCAACATTAGCAAGCAGCATCGATAGCAGCTTAAGAAGATGGTGGCCCAAGCAATTGGGTTCCTGTTTGTGCCCGATGCCTTGGTGGCTAGAGCCAATAAGAAGCCTCCTCCCACTACTAAGGAGCTTATCGAGCAATACAAGAGTTCTAAGCCAAAGAAGTCCCGATGTCCTCCTGTGCCTGATTTGGATAAACAACCGAGAGAGTCGAAAGGGAAAAGTTCTCACTCGCACGAGGCATGTCATATGGTGCAGATTTCTTGAAAGATAGTCCATGATGACCAAATTGTTCTAACGTCAAGGAGAAGGTTGCCACCACTCATGTAGAAACTCGAGGGACCAAAGCTCCTGAAATATCTGGGTCCGTCACTCATCCCATACCCAAATACCCCGACCAATCCACCACCACTCCTTGAATACCCATGACAACCATTGGTCCTGTACACCATTCCATCCTCAAAACCTCAACCTCCATCAACTTTTGTTCCACCTGCCCAATCTAGCCAGTCTACACTAGACTCGATTACACAACCCAGCTAGCCGATGCCGAATCTGACTACACAACCTTTGCCTACCCAATCTCCTCAACCTCTCCAATCCATCCCGGCTGCCCAGCAAAGTTAGCGGCTCCTCAAAAGAACCATCCACCATCTAAGCCTACTCCACAAACCGCCATACCATCTAGACCGGTGGTGGTTTCTGGACCTCAAAGGGGTGATGACGAAAAGATCAAATAAGATGTGGTCGAGCACCTAAGGAAGATCCCTGCCCTTCTTAACATTTATGACGCTCTCATGCTCTCAAGAGATTACCGCATGGATCTGATCTAGGCTCTCTCTTCCCTTGAGGTATACGAGACGGAAGTAGAGCCCATTGAAGTGGACCTTGCAATCCTGAACAATTGTATGGCCGTCACCATCTTTGATAATGACCTTCTGTTAGCAGGAAAATTCCACAATTGGCCTCTCTTTGTACCGAGTGAATTGCATGCGCACCGCATCAGCCGAATAAAGCTAGATGGAGGATCGACGGTGAACCTCATCCCGAGAAGGATCCTTACTCATCTCAGGTTGGGATCAAACGATGTCACGACCCATCCCCTAACCCACCCTACCGTACGTATCGAGGGTGACAAAGTGTAGGACCGCGACCAGAAGTAGAGAATGCCACTCAGGTGAGAGTGCGTTCATTGCTTTTTAGAAGGTGGAATCAAAGCAAACCACCAAAGAAAACAAAAACCATGCACATAGGTACAAAGAACTGGACAAAAATAAACCTACTTATATATATATATATATATATATATATATATATATATATACAGGCTCCAAAATTTAATTAAAATCATGTTCAAGGCACTATAGGCTAAACCACAAAATATAAGACTTCCAATAAGACCACTATGTAGCCATTGCCACCAGACACCTACTATGAAGATAAAGCTTCTCTCGTAAAGCCCAGAACGTCAACCACCAACTATCAGTGCACAGCTGCCTGCTCTCAAGGACCGTAAGTTATCACTTTACACAGAGAAAATCAAAGGGATGAGCTATGAAGCCCAGTAAGCAGATCAACACCATGTATTTCAGCCTATGCAATGCTATTGATAAACATCCACCAAAATTCATGCCTGTATCATATCATGGAGTCATGTATCACAATTCTTTGGTAATGATGGAAGAAGTGTATAGTAGATATCAGAACATCGTACATTACATGAACTAACAGTTACCCCATCTTTATGTCGAAATAACAGATTAGAAATTAAGGCGAAACATGTAGTGCATACATGCAATCACATGGTGCATACAAGTAAACACATGGTGCATACATGCGATCCTAATGTTACTTACTCCCGAAGTAGAAGTTCCATCGATCAGGTTAAGCTAATCGAAAACTTGCTGCTTCTACCCTTACTCGAGAGGGAAGACAATGACAAATATATGACCCATTTCGTAATGTCTTCACACACAAACACAATCCCCAGTGCGCTTTGGGGATTTTGATAGGCTGTGGCCTTGCAAGACATGAACCTCTTCTCATGTCTTTTAGGCGAGAGGGTGTTACACTACCAAAGGGTGACCCTATGCGTAGTGTCCATATAGATCTAGGGGGCGCGACCCTCCCAGATATTTACATTCGCATCCCGACTCCATTCCTATCATTGGGGTTGGGGAAAGATCTTAAGTGCCGACAAAAAATTCTTATTATATCATAACAGAATACACTACCAACGGGTGACCCATTGCATAGTGCCTTATATCAAAAGTCTCTGAAATCTCATACCATAGTACCAATGGGTGTCCCATTGTGTAGTGTATCATATCACAGTCTTATCAGATTAGATTACCACTACCAATGGATGTCCCAATGCGTAGGGGTTCATATCACAGTCATATCATATCAAGTCTCCACTACCAATGAGTGTCCCATTACATAGTGGTTCATATCACTATCATATCATATCATATCAGATGATAACTATGCACATGCATAACTCAAAACTTCATTCACTCATGCCCAAGAATGTCTAATCACAATTATTCAAGAGTTCATGAGAATTCACTATATCATAAACATGCATATTCAATACTTCATAACATAACATAATTTTCATCATGAAGGCCTCTTAAAATTTGTCCTAACTTCCATTCCCTGGGATTTTTAGTCATAATCCCAAAACTAACTTGAAACTAAATTCATCCACCTTTCATTTAGAAGTGGCTTAACCTTATTCTGAGACATATGGATCAATGAACAATCTTTCGTAAAACAAGCGACATTTCTGAAAGTTCACTGCAACTTGTAACAATAACATATGCATGCAAACAGGGGCATAATTCGAAAATCACAAAGAATTTCAACATAATTCCAAAACAAAATTTTTAAGTAGACACAACTATCATTCAAATAAAAGTCGTTTGAGGTTATTTGGACACCATTTGGTTAGTGAACAAATCAGTGCAATATGAGCAACAGTTACGGAAATCACTACAACTATTAACAGTGACATGTCCACACAATCAGAGACATAATTCATAAATCATACGGAATTTCAACATGGCTTCAAAACCAAAGTTTAAGTGGACACATCCATATTTCATTAAAAAGTGGTTTGAAGTCATTTTGAAATCATTTGATTAGTCAAATGTTTAGTACAAAATGAGCAGCAGTCCTAGAAACTACTGCAACTGATAACAGTGACATGTCTACACATTCAGAGACATAACTCTCAAATCACACAAAATTTCAACATGGCATCCAAACCAAATTTGAATTAGACACATTCATATTTAATTAAAATTTAGTTTGAAGCCATTTGTACATCATTTGGTCAGTTAAAATTTTAGTACAAAATGAGCATCAGTCTTGCTAACTGATAACAGTGATATGTCTATACAAATAGAGGCATAATTCCTAATCCGTATGGAATTTCAACATATTTTCCAAACTAAAACAGAAGTAGACACACCCATATTTCATTTAAAAGAAGTTTTAGGTCATTTGAGCACCATTTAGCTAGTTAAAAGTTCATTACAAAACATGTAGGGTCCCAAGAAACTCATAATAAAGTTTTGGCACACGTTATAAAATAATAAATAACTTCCAAACTAAAATGGATATTAATACAAAACCTTTTTCATCTTAATTTAGATATACAGGGGTATCCTTCCAAATATTTTCATGTCCAACATAATTATTTTCAGTACTAAATTCATCATGCCAATGAGGACCAAAATTCAGTACAAACAGTGCACAAACACACAATTTCACAAGCATGCGGCCATATACCTATCAAAATCGCACTTATACTTTGCTTAATTTTCGTGATTTAATCAAACTATGGAAACCTGAGTGTTAGATCCAATTACCTGTGCCCGAATGTGTCCCAAAATCCCCACACAGGTCACTTTCAAGCTCCTCACACATGGTTCCGAGGGGTGAAAGCTCTAAGTGTTGAGAAAGCATTTTTAATTGTCAGAGAGAGAACAAAGGCGTAGGGGAGGAGAGAAGGGGTGTTCAAGTAAGCCAAGAGTGGGAGGTGGCAGCTTGAATTTGCCAAGTGGCATTCATATCCTCATGCAAAGGGACAAGTGGCATGGATGACAACATTCAAAAGACATATGACACACAAGAGGTAGGCCTGGGCTTGGCGGCCTGAACTTCTTATCGTGCACGACGGCGCTCTCTGCCGTGTACTCTTACTGCCATGCACGTCACTCTCTCTTTTTCTTTACTACTACATGCATCTCTCTGTTCGTCTCTTCACTGTCATGCACATCATTCTCTCTCTTCCTCTTTATACTGCCACATGCTCACATTGCCGTGCGCAATCACGCTATTGTGTGCTCTCACACTGCCACATGCTCTCTCTAATGTGCACTCTCACTGTTGTGTGCGTTCTCTTCATAGCCGCACGTGTCACTCTCTCTCTTCTTCTCTTCACGGCTGCGCGTGTCTCTTCACTACCGTGCGCACGTTACCGAGCCCGAAAAATCTGGGTCGTTACATCATCCCCCCCTTAAAAAGATTGTCCTCAAAATAGTATCTCTGCTAATCGAACAAATGGGGATACTTATCTCGGATTTCATCTTCTCGTTCCCAAGACGATTCTTCTTGTGAATGGTATTGCCACAAATTATGGACCAGAGGAATTTCTTTATTACGCAATACCTGACCCTTATGTTCAGTATCCCAATGGGTTGCTTGATGTAGGTCAATCTTCTCTGATCAGAACTAGTTCATATCTCGAATATGGGATGGGTCAGGATGGTACTTCCTTAACAAAGACACATGAAAAATATCATGGATGTTTTCTAACTTGGGTAGCAGGGCAAGTCGACATGCCGAGCTTCCAACACTTTCTCGAATTTCAAAAGGTCAAATAAAACGTGGGCTCAATCTTCCCTTCTTACCAAACCTCATGATGCCCTTCGTTGGTGATTCTTTCAAGAAAACCCGATCAGCTACCTTAAACTCGAGGTCACTTCTTCGGTTATCGGTGTAACTCTTTTGTCGACTTTGACCTATCTTGAGCCTCTCCCTAATCAAAGAAATCGTTGGGTGCTGAGGGTCACCTACACTCCAAACCACCAGAAGGTCATGCACATCACGATCCCACTCCTCGAGGCAGAAGTGTCACAACAAGCAGACCACAAAGTCCTTTGCATTCCGGACTCCCTAAGAAAGGAAGAAAGCTCTCATCCAACTCAAGGGCTATCCCATGATAGTGACACTATAAAAGTGTTACACGTCCCTAACGCTTTGGTGGAGGATAACCCAAACAAGACCCCCTCCCCCAATCCTCAAGACCAGGCTACCCTTACTAAGCTAAGGAGGAAAGTTTAAGACCTTCAAAGCTAATTGGAGGCCATCCACAAAGGGAAGGCTAAGGTGGAAGGAGGCCCTTTGGCAGGGTTTGTGTTGGAGACCAAAACCTCGATGGATATGAGGCATCAAAATTCTCGTCTCATCCAGAGGCAAAAACCACCCCTGATTGGAGTCTCTAAAGTCAACAGGCTGATCACATCATGACAGCGATGAATAACGAGCACCTGACCCATCTAGGACTGAAAGGTGAAGGGGGATTAATCGCTCCATTCAATGTCATAGAGATCGCAGCTGCTCGACACACAGCAAGAAAAGGAATCAGGTACTCGACCTCCTCTCATCTCTCTCCTTAAAAAGAGGGACACGACGAAAACCTGGAAGGGCGTCGTGGGTAAAATCATCAAAATAAAAATGACGGGGCACGATTGTGATGACACAAAATTTTCCTGGCTAGTTAGAATGCATGGCAGGATAAGGAGGAAGAAAGGATTCAACGCCGGCTGTGACGAGAAAAAGTGTCAGTGTTGGCTGAGCTGTGAGCAGTGTCGGCTACGAAGAGAAGAAGTGACATCGTCTCCTGAGTTGTGAGTAGCGCTGATTGTGAAGAGAAGAAGTGTTAGTGCCAGCTGAGTTGTGAGTAGCGCCGGCTATTAAGAGAAGAAGTGTCAGCGTCGGCTGTGAAGAGAAGAAGTGTCAGTGCCGGCTGAGTTGTGAGTAGCACCAACTGTGAAGAGAAGAAGTGTCAGCGCTGGCTCAGTTGTGAGCAGCGCCAGCTATGAAGAGAAGAAGTGCCAGCGTCGACTGTGACTCTGATAGTGTGATCATGTAATGTTGATACTTATATAATATGGATTTGATACTGTTAAAAATGTGATACTGATATTGTTTGATTATGCTATATGAATACTGATTTCTGATCAGTACACAATGGGTTCGGTAGTGGATACTATGATTTCTGTCATATTGATACTGTTATACATGCCATGTTAGCTACATAGTGGGTCCTCCATTGGTAGTGAATATTCAAACTTCGTTATATGAAAACTGATATTATGTGACTTTTGGCCACTACAAAATGGGTCCTTCATTGGTAGTGGATATTATGATACTGATATTATGTGATTCTAGCCACTACGCAATGGGTCCTCCATTAGTAGTGGATATTCAGATTTTGTTATATGAATTCTGTTATATATGATCTCCAGCCACTACACAATGGGTCCTCCATTGGTAGTGGATATGTTGCTTCTATGTCCAATACGCAATGAGTCCTTTATTGGTAGTAGGGTATTATCTACCTCGATTCCTATGATAGGAGCGGAGTCGAGATGTAACAGTAAATAACTGGGTGGGTCGTGCCCCCCAAATTGTCATGGGCATGACGCATTGGGTCCTCTAATAGTAGTGTAACGCCCTCTCGCCTAAGGCACAAGTGAGGGTCGTGTCTTGCAAGGCCTCAGCCTATTGAAAACCTCAAACCGTGCTGGAGATGTGTGCGTGAGTGGGGATATTACGAAATGGGGCACCCACTTGTCATTATCCTCCCTCCTGAATGAGGGTAGAAGTCCCAAGTTACAGGATTGGCTTAGCCTGATCGATGTAGTTTCTACTTCGGGAGTAATTAATCTGTTTTGCTTATCTGAATTCTGTATTCTGTAAGACTATCTGACGGTAACTGGAAAATGTCATCTTGAGGACGAGTAATGCTCCGTTAACTAGTTCTTACCCTCATTACATAGCAATCATGTTTACTCTGATATGTGACTACACTCTGTAAGACAAATACGTTTTCTGATGAACTATGGGCATGTTATCATGTATATTTATACTGTTAGTCAGGAATGTAAGGCTAGTGATCTGCTTACTGGGCCTTTAGCTCATTCCATTTTAATCTCATAACTGTAGAGTGGTGGCAGCCGTACCAAGTTGGGTGGTAATTTGAGGGCTTGAAGCTCGAAATTAAGAAGTTTGAGAAACCGTCTTCCAAAGACTTTCACAATATGTTTTGGTAATTTCAGCAGCAAGATGTATACTTCATTTTGTGTGTTTTGGGCTAGTACTGCCTCTAAGAAATTATAAAGACTTTGATATTGGATGAATGAAATGGTCGTACCTTTGGTTTGATTATTTTTGATGAATGGATTTATTTTAGTTTTCTTTCGTGGTTTGCTCTCGATTCTGTGGTTTTGTGCAATGAGCCCACTCCCACCTGAGTGAAATTCATAACCTCCAGTCGCGATCCCACGCTCTGTCACCCTCCGACAGGGGTCAAGGAGCGGGGTCATGATAGTTCTAGGAGCAGGGTCATGATAGTTATGGTATCAGAGCAGCTAGGATAGGATTTTTGGCCTAAGGAGTTAAGAAGTGTCTTTAGAATAGTTTAGGTAGATTAGTAACTGAGTGTTTATGTCTTAGGTTGGAGATACCGAGAACGAGGGCCAATAATTCAACCTCTAGTAATGAAAACACTGAGGCCCTTAATGAACTTGTTAAGACTTTAGGGGCTATGACACAGATGATGAAGGAAGCTATGTCAGCCCCATCTACCCCTGCCCCTGACTCGAATGATAGTAGCCTAATAGAGAAGTTTAGGAGGTTGACTCCTCCAACCTTCTTAGGGCTTGGGGGAGTAGAAAAAGTTGAGAGATGGAGGAGACAGGTGGAGAAGATATTCAAAGTTTTAAATTGCACTGATCACTAGAAAGTAAGGCTAGGCACTTTTATGCTTGAAGGGGATGCTGAGCACTGGTGGGGCGCAGTAGAACAATCTTGGGAAAGGTCAGGGACAGAAAGGACCTGGGTGAATTTTCTAGAAGCCTTCAATAAAAAGTAATTTCCTGATTCAGTAAGGGAATAAAAAGAAGTGGAGTTTATCGAGCTGCAGTAAGGGAGTTTAACTGTGGAGCAGTATGCAACCAAGTTTGTTGAGTTGTTAAGGTATGCGTAACACATCATTAATATCGAGGCATGGAAGGCTAGTAAGTTTGAAAGAGGCCACATGCCAGAAATAAGGAGCGGGGGTAATATCAGCCAATTTAAGGACCATTTCCCCTTTAGTGGATTTGCCCATGAAGATAGAAAGGGAAGACAAAGAGTCTCGTGATGGAGGAAACTAGAAGATGCCCTACCCAGTTTGGAAACTCGGGGAGAAAAGGACGATCACCACTGAAGAGGAACTTTTGGGGAAGAGAAAATTAGAGGGGCAAGAAGATTCAGAGGATGTTATCGGGCAATGTAGGAGAGAATCGGTGCCCGACGTGTCCACATTGCGGGAAGGATAATCAGTTGGTGGCTAATTGCCGAAGGAAGACTGGGGCGTGCTTTGGGTGTGGCAAGTCAGGCCACCAGATTAGAGACTGCCCAGTAAGGGGACCTGAGAACCGACCAAAGACTCAAGTCGAGTGTTTGCTCTCACTGAGCAAGAAGCTAAGGCATCGACTTTAGTTACCAGAGGTACGCTCCCCGTTTTTGGCATTGAAGCAAAAATTCTAGTTGATCCGGAATCCATACACTCTTTTGTTGCACCTCACTTTAAATGCCACATAAATGCTAGACCTTCTTTGCTTGACTGGATATTGGTAGTATGCACACCTATGGAGGAATTTATAGAAACTCACATTGTTTATAAACATTGTGGGGTTTTAGTTTTTGCATATAGATTTGATATTATTAGATATCCATTACTTTGATGTTATTTTGGGCATGGACTGGCTATCCACACATCATGCTACTGTAAATTATCGTGATAAGATTGTAATCCTTAGACGCCCAAGCTAGCCTGAGTTGAATTTTATTGGCATTAAGGATGTTCCTCCTCTGCATTTTATTTCAGCTATTCAGGCTTCTCGTTTGCTGACTAAACGTTGTGTTGGGTATCTCGTTTACGTAGTGGAAAATTGGGATGACCAGTCTAAGTTAGAAGATATATTAGTGGTAAGGGAATATCCGGAGGTCTTTCCTGAAGAGTTAACCTCTCTGCCCCTAGTCAGAGAAATAGAATTTGAGATAGATGTGGTCCCTGACACTGCCTCCATCTTTAAAACCCCTTATAGGATGGCCCCAGTGGAACTAAAAGAACTGAAAGATCAACTACAAGAGTTACTAGAGAAGGGTTTTATTCGACCTAGTGTGTCACCCTCGGGTGCTCTTGTCTTATTTGTTAAAAAGAAGGATGTGTCTTTGAGGCTATGTATAGACTATCGGCAGCTGAACCAGGTCACTATGAAAAATAAGTATCCCTTGCCTACAATTGATGATCTTTTTTATCAACTTCAAGGGACCCAAGTATTCTCCAAGATCAACCTTCGATCGGGTTACCATAAGCTGCAAGTCAAGGAAAAAGATATACCTAAGACTGCATTTAGACTTGTTATGATCACCACGAGTTCTTAGTAATGCCCTTCGGGCTGACTAATGCCCCGATCATCTTTATGGATTTAATGAATAGAATCTTTAAACCCTGTTTGGATGACTTTGTGGTGGTTTTTATAGATGACATTCTGGTATATTTAAGGAATCTAGAAGAGCATGAACAACATATGAGGATGGTACTCCACACCATAAAAATGGAAAAGTTATATGTTAAGCTGGGCAAAAGCGAGTTTTGTCTTTCAAGTGTGGTATTCCTTAGGCATGTTTTTTCTAAACAGGGGGTCACAGTTGACCCTTGTAAGATTGAAGCCGTGCTTAAATGGGGGAGACTGACAAATGTGACAGTAGTCCACAGTTTTCTAGGTCTGGCAGGATACTATAGGCATTTTGTAAAAGGATTTTCGAAGATAACACTTCCCTTGACCCGCCTGACCCAGAAAGGAGTAAAATTTATATGGTCCGTTGTTTGTGAGAAGAGTTTCCAAGAATTAGAGAAAATATTGACTATAGCCCCAATACTAACTTTGCCCAAAGGAAATGAAGGCTTTGTAATCTACACTGATGCTTCCCATAAGGGACTAGGGTGTGTACTGTAGAAAGAGAAAGTTATAGATTATGTTGTTTGAATGCATTTTTTTGGCACCTTGGTTCCTGATGCGAAATAAAGAGGAAGCAGGTTAATAAAGCCTACAAAACAGTGGAAATTTTGATAATCTCATAATGGCCCCAGAACTTGTCAACATCTTCATAAGAACTTTAAAAGGCCACCTTCCATGTTTTATCACGATTAGATATGTCTAAGGTAGTGAACACAAAGAAACAATTTCAGAAAAATGGGTCTCTAACACCTTAAAATGGATCCTGTAACTAGAACTATATTTTGGTGTGTCAAACAGCCATGAGATCATTGTCATTAGATCTAGCACGGTCAAAAACCCCAATGGGTCAAATTTCGGCTTAATCGGGCACTTCAAGAATAGGCCGCACACTATTCCCATGTGGCCACCCTGCACCAAAACACCACTAAAGGTGGTCGATTTCTCAATCATGCGCAGTGAATTTTAGGGGCCTATATCTCACTCATTCCAAGTCTGATCGTACTCAAATTTTGTGAGCATGTTTGTCTCATCGAGACGAGCGTTTCGATAGGTAATACACCCCGTGATGATGCTCGAGCAAGGAGAAAAACTACAAAGAAGTTTCTGATACATGAATAAAATTGTAGAAAATCCAGCAGTAGCACACCTCACTCGAGCAGCCAAATCGTGGCCCTCGCGTACCCGATCGGCACGAAACCAATTGCATTATTTGTGTAAGGTCTGAGGCTATCTCTAGTATGAACCTCGCGTACGATGAATGGTTGAATTTCACACATGGAGGCGTCGAATCTATTGTAAATTTTGGCAACCGAATTTCAAGATTCGGGCAAAAAATTCAAGACGACAAAATCTTCATCTGGACATAAATTGAGGCGCGCTTGTTGCAACGTGATCGTGACGACATGCGCAATATGATTCAGCAATGAAATGGAAGAAAAACATCAAGGAATGAGCGCACAATCGATCCAAAGTTTTTCAGATGCATCCAAAATTCAAGTCTCATGATCATGGCTCAAAAACATGATTCATGGCTCGAAATTGGTATAAAATCAATCGCCATGCCGAGCGCTATAAGAAAACAATAATCTTTCTATCAAACGGGCATCAACGCAACCCCGGATCAGTCATGAAAGGTCACGCAAGTTCTCAAGCAGCAGCAGGGATTGTTATGGAATTTCACACATCGTTAGGCAAGAGCAAAATAGTCATTTTGCACCGATTTTTAGAATTTTTTTTTATTCAATTAAATTGTAATTATCTTCAATTTTAGGTATTTTTTGGGCGTCCACTCATGCTTGGGCCCAATTCGATATAAACATGCAAAGCCTCATTGTAAAAAGACCTTCTTTTCAACTTTCATTCATTCAATAAATTTTTTCTTATTGCTTGAGTTCATAGGTACATCTTAGAGAGATAGAGGAGAGAGAAGAAAAGGGCTAGTACCCTTTGGTAAGGTAATTTTCTCTCCTCCTCTTTTCTCTCTTTCTCTCTCCTCCTCTTTTCTCTCCTCTCCCTTTCTCTCTCTTCTTTTTTCATCTTTATCTTTTTCTCTCCTCTTTTCTCATCTCTATTTTACTCTCTCTCCTATTTTCTCATCTCTATCTTTCTTTCTCTCTCTTCTTCTCATTGTTATCTCTTTCTCTCTCTTCCTTCTCTAGTCTATCATGTCCCTCATTTCCTGCTTCTCTTTCTCCATTCACGCATGACAGACTCATCATCTAGTGTGATGCCTTCCTGCTCTTGAGACATGAACAGTGAGACAGGCCTTAGCCCAACCGGTGCAAGCTTAGTGTTGGCCGGGTTTCTCTCTCTCTTTTCTTCTCTTTTAACCAGCACAAGCTTAGCGTCGATTGTAAAACCAGTCGGCCGGGTTTCTCTCTCTTCTCTTCTCTTCTCTTTTGCTATGTCAAAACCTATCGGCAATAGGTCTCGCTGACTTACAGAGAAAGAGAGAGAGAAAACCAGTCGGTGTTAGGTCTCGTCGACTAACAGAGGAGGAGATAGAAAACCAATGGGCACTTGGTCTCACAAATTGACATAAGAAGAGAGAGAAACTAGTCAGCGCTAGGTTTCATCGATTGATAGGAGAGGTGAGAGAAGACCAATCGACGCTAGGTTTTACCGACAGACAGAAGAAGAGAGAGAAAACCAACAAGCGTTAGGTTTCACCGACTGATAGAGGAAGGAGAAATCCAACCAATGCTAAGCCTCGTCAATTGTGATAAAAGGAGAAAACCAATCAGCGCTAGGTTTCACCGACTAAAAGAGGAAGAGAAAACCAAGCGGCGCTAAGCCTCATCAGTTGTGATAGAAGATAATAGATGGAGATAGAGATGAGAAGAGAGAAGAGAGAAAGAAGAGAGAGATGAGAAGGGACGAGGAGAGAGAAAGAGATAGAAATGAGAAGAGAGGAGAGAGAAAGAGATGAAAAGATAGTAGAGAGAAAGAGAGATAGAGATGAGAAGAGAGGAAAGAGAAAGAAGAGAAAGAAAGAGGGAAGGAGAGAGAAAAAATGAAAGAAAGAGGGGAGGAGAGAGAAAAAATGAAAGAAAGAGGGGAGGAGAGAGAAAGAAGAGAGAGAAAGAGGGGAAAAAATAAAACGAGGGGAGGAGAGAGAAAGAGAGGCGGAGAGTGAAGCTATCTGCCCAAAGTGTACCGGTTCTTTTCTTCTCTCTCCTTTCTCCCTCTTCATGACATACCTACAAACTCAAGAAAGAATGGAAATTTTATTGAATCAATCCAAAAATGAACCAAAGGCCTTTATAATTTAGCTTTGCATGTTTATATATAATTGGGCTAAAACGTGGGTGTACGCAAAAAAAACTAGCTAAAATTGAAGATATTTACAATTTAATTGAATTAAAAGAAATTCTTAAAATAGGTGTAAAAGGACTGTTTTACCTTTACCTAACAATGTGTAGAATTTCATAACAGTCCCTGTTGTTGCTCGAGAACTTGCATGATCTTCCATGGCTGATCCGAGGTCATTCTGATGCCCGTTTGATCAAAAGATTAATTTTTTCTTGTAGGGCTTCGCATGGCGATCAATTTGATACCACTTTCAATCCATGAATCATGTTTCGAACCACGATCATGAGACTTGAATTTTAGATGAATCTTGAAAACTTTGGATCGATTGTGTGCTCATTCCTTGATGTTTCTTCATGATTTCTTCATTGAATCACACTAAGCATGCCGTCACGATCATGTTGCAATGAATGTAGCTTGAGTTGGTGTCCAGATGAAGATTTTGTCATCTTGAGTTTTTGGTCAGAATCTTGAAGTCCGGCGGCCAAAATTTACATAGCTTTGACGCTTTGATGTGTGTAATTCAACTGTTCATCGTACATGAGGTTTGGATCGGAGATAGCCTCTGACCTCACGCACATAATGCAATGGGTTTTGTGCCGGGTATGCAAGAGTCGTGATCTGGCTATTCGAACGAGCCATGTTGCTGTTGAATTTTTTGTAACTTCCTTCATGGATCAGCGAATTTCATTGAGTTTTTCTCTCTGCTCGGGCTTCATCACGAGGTGTACCATATATCGAATTGCTCGTCTTGACGAGACAAATATGCTTACCAAATTCGGGAGAGATTTGAATTGGAACAAGTGAGATATAGTCCCCAAAAGTGGCTGCCCGTGACTGCAAAGACAGCTACCTTTAATGGTGTTTTGTGGAGTGAAGCCACACGGGAATAGTGTGCAGCCTACCCCTTGTTAGTCTTTTACCCATAACATTATCTTGAAGTGCCGTTTAAGTCGAAACTTGACCCGTAGGGGTTTTCGACTATGTCGGATCTAATGGCAGTGGTTCTACAACTGTTTGACACACCAAAAGTATAGATCTAGTTATGGGGTCCATTTCATGGGGCTAGAGACCGATTTTGTTGAAATTGTTTCTTTGTGTTCACTACCTTAGACATGTCTGATTATGATGAAACTTGACAGGTAGTCTTTTGAAGTGCTGATGATTCTGGGGCCATTATGAGATTTCTCAGCATATCCCTCACTTCCAGGCAACATGTCGGGAAATGGCAGCTGTTGGGAGACTTCTTCTCCGCCAGTTCGTCAAAACCCTTGATGGTCCGACATTTCAATGGTATGCCTAATATCCTCCAAACTTGGTGCATGCATGGGAGGAGATGGAGAAACTGTTCTATCGACGCTTCTATAAGGTTGAGAGAGAGGTTCAAACCATGGAGCTTCTCACCCTGACTCAAGGCCTCGATGGGCATGTAGATTAGTTCATATCAAGATGGAGAAAATTGGCTTCCCATCATCCTAATCCTATGCCTGAGAAGGAAGCAGTCCAAACTTGCATGCCAAATATGCGACTTGAAATCGCTCTACATGTTGAGGCCTCCAATCCGACCTCCATGTCAAAGTTGATCTCTAAATCAGTTCGCATAGAAGGTTTATCACACCATCACTACTCGACAACCATCTACAAGTTTAGTAAGTAACCCGAGGAAATGGTAGCTCTCGGAATAACACATGGGGCAGCCAACAGAAAGGGGTAATCAGCACAGCTGTCATGATCACAGATTCAAAGAAGGCTTCCCCCCAAACTTTGAACTTCTCTAAAGGGGTAACCGCGGAAACAGTAACACCCCAGGATGGCAAGTAACAATTGTCGTACAATAGGGTACCTCCACTAGCTAACTTTGATCAAAATAATTATCTCTACAGGCATAAGAATGAGGTCTATCCCTTCAAGAAGGAATGGATCCCTGTGTTGTTCCAGTTATTATTAGTGCATAATTATTGTGGAAGGATTAATCATCCTACGAATGACTGCTACACGTTGAACGACATTATTGAGGCCCTGATTTTGAAAGGTTAGATAAAGCTTGAAGACCTAAAGAATGCCTTCGAGGCAGCCCAGGCCTCTCATGTTGTAACCATCCAAGAGGACCATGAAGTGCCTGGAATTCTCTACACCTTCTTCATTATAATGCTTCAAGAAGGCATAATCACACCAAAGCAGGCAAGGCAACCCCTTCGCCTTATTAAGGGGACTGAAGATTGTTGGTGTCCATACCATCATATAAGAGGTTATTACTTGTCAAAATGCACATCCTTCCTTGACATAATCGCAAAGAAGATGCAGGTGTATCAAGTATTCTACAATCTTCCTGTAAGTGATCCTCAAATAATTTCCTCATCGAGGCAAGAAGATCTCACAAGGAGGACCTTCCCATCAATAACTCAGACCCTGCGAAACCCTCAAATTCCCAGCCATGGATGATCTACCATGGCCGACGCAAACTCAAGTCTTTGAGGCAAGAAGCAGTTCGTCAAGCTAAGGCTGTTTGTCAGACCATCGAGATGAATCACACACTACCTCGAAAAACTAAAAAACAACGGGCACCAAGGGTTACTCTCCGAAGAAATAAGACCTCTCAACCCATGTCGAGCATGAATTTCTCAGGTCCCTTCCTCCGTTGCCAAATTTGTTGAACTTCATCCGTGGTACGATCCTTTTTTTCCTTCTTCATCTTATCAAGAAGACATCCCGATGATATCTTCCACTCAGCAAACGTCTCGATGAGGGTAATTACGTTAAAAGCAGTCCTCAACAATCTGAGCAAGGGAAAGACTTAAAAGATCCCTAGCACCCGTCCAATCCTGGTGATGATATAAAAAGCTGCCCAGATCGGTTTGATGAGGGGAACGACCTTAAAAGTGCCCCACTTTCCAACCTTTCTCAACCTTCTTCTCTTGCTTCTCATTCTCTTATGTCTTCTGCAGATACGACCTTGATATGCCCAGACTTCGAGGCTCTTGACCGGGAATTCGAAGGAATCAATATAAGCAGGATGCAACGGAAATGATTGAGAAAGACCCTGGCACAGGCAGCAGGATTCTTAACAGTTGCTAATGCCGTGACAGCTAAAGCCAAGGCAGATAAACCATCATCAAAGAAGCGCAAGAAGTCAAAGCGAAAGAAACCCTAGTGGTCCCTTGAGCATGACTTCGAGCAGAGATTGAGAGAATCAAGAGGACAAAGCTTCTATTCCCAGAAGGCTTGCCACGATACAAGTCTGTGAAGAACCAACAAGCTTGGAGCAAACACTCGAGGCATCCATACAAATACCATATGGTTCATACAAAGACACTCTTCACATCATCATCGTTGAACCTCAAGTCCCCTCTAACATTCAAAACAAGCTTCTCCAACCTGACATGTTCACCACGTTTGAGGTTGGCCTTTCCATCACTCGATTCGAGGAAGGTGCAGAAATTATGACCCACTCTGGACCTCTATCAGAGGTAGAAATGTTAAGATCATGGGTCTCTGCACTTGAGGTTGATCAAAAAATCTCTGAGAACGATGATGAAGAACTGCAAGAGGCTCCAGAAGAATGGGAAGAAGGTGGTCGGGCCACAGTTGACGAACTTGACGAAATAAATCTTGGATACGAAGTAGATCCCAGACCCATTTTCATTTCAGCGAATTTGTCTTCAAGATAAAAAGAAGATTTCACCACCTTCTTGAAAGCAAATCGAGACGTCTTTGCTTGACACTATCATGAGATGCCTGGATTAGACCCTCAAGTAGCAGTTCACCATCTTGGCATCGATCCAACTATCAAACTAGTCAAATAGAAGTCGAGAAGTTCAGGCCTGACCTCGAGATGCAGATAAACGGCGAGATAACCAAGCAGATTTCATTCGTGAAGTCAAATACCCGAAATGGCTGGCAAATGTCGTCCCAGTCAAGAAAACGAATGATCAAAGCAGAGTGTGTAGTGACTTCCATGACTTGAACACCGCCTGTCCCAAGGATGACTTCACGTTGCCATTCACCAAGATGCTCATTGACTCTACAGCTCACTGCCAAATATTTTCCTTCGTGGACGGATACTTCGGGTATAATCAAATAAGGATGGCGCCCGAAGATAAAGAGGCCGCCACATTCTTAACTCCAAAAGGGGTCTTCTGGTACACAATGGTGCCTTTTGGATTAAATAATGCTGGGGCCACATTTCGGAGAGCAATGAT
>NW_006499997.1:3279788-3295311 GCF_000471905.2 Amborella trichopoda | reverse complement strand
GTATAATTGCCGACATGCTTTGAGATGTATTACATTATCTGACTTGTGATTGATATGCTTTGAGTGTATTGCATGGCCAATGATGTATAATTGCCGGCATGCTTTGAGATGTATTGCATTGTCCGACTTGTGATTGGCATGCTTTAAGTATATTGCATGGCCAATGATGTATAATTGCCAACATGCTTTGAGATGTATTGTATTGTCCGACTTGTGATTGGCATGCTTTTAGTGTATTGCATGCCCAATGATGTATGATTGCCGACATGCTTTGAGATGTATTGCATTGTCTGACTTGTGATTCGTACGCTTTGAGTGTATTACATGGCCATTGATGTATAATTGCCGACATGCTTTGAGATGTATTGCATTGTCTGACTTGTGATTGGTACGCTTTGAGTGTATTGCATGGCCAATGATGTATAATTACCGACATGCTTTGAGATGTATTGCATTGTCCAACTTGTGATTGGCATGCTTTGAGTGTATTGCATTACCAATGATATATAATTGTCGACATGCTTTGAGATTTATTGCATTGTCCAACTTGTGATTGGCATGCTTTGTGTGTATTACATGAGCAATGATGTGTAATTGCTGACATGATTTAAGATGTATTGCATTGTCCTACTTGTGATTGCCATGCTTTTAGTGTATTGCATGGCCAATGATGTACAATTGCCGACCTACTTTGCGATGTATTGCATTGTCTGACTTGTGATTGGCATGCTTTGAGTGTATTGCATGGCCAATGATGTATAATTGTCGACATGCTTTGAGATGTATTGCATTGTCCAACTTGTGATTGGCATGCTTTGAGTGTATTACTTGGCCAATGATGTATAAGTGCCCACTTTGAGATGTATTGCGTTGTCTGACATTTGATTGGCATGCTTTGAGTGTATTGCATGACTAATGATATATAATTGCTTACATGCTCTGAGATGTATTGCATTGCTTGACCTATGATATGCGAGTTGATTGGCATACCTTGTGTGTAATGTATTGCCTTATTTGTGATTCATGGCTTAATGTGTTTAACTTGTAATGTGTTCTGGAGGAATCTCTTTTGTGTTTGACTCTGAATGATGTATTGTGTTTTTGTGTGCTGGAGTATTGCCTATAGAGTTTGACTCTCTTGGATGCTTAGGATTTTTGGACGCCCTTCTATCCGTAAGTTTGTTGTGTGTGCTTACCTCAATAGGTTGATTGAAGAGAAGTGTCATGTTCGAACCCCCATTTATTTGATGATCAGGTATACGATTTTGGGGACAAAATCTTTTTTTAAGGGTGGATGATGTGATGACCCAATTGTTTCCCTGTTGAGAAGAAGAGAGGCCAGCACCGGTTGGAGTTGTGTGAGAGGATAGTACCGGTTGGAGTTGTGTGAGAGCCCAGCTCCGGTTAGAGCTGTGTAGCTAAGTTAGCACCGGTTGGAGTTGTGTGAGAGGCCAGTGCCATTTGGAGTTGTGTGAGAGGCCAGCTCCGGTTGGAGTTGTGTTAGAGGCCAGGGCCGGTTGGAGTTGTGTGAGAAGCCAGCGCCGGTTAGAGTTGTGTGAGAGGCCGGCATCGGTTGGAGTTGTGTGAGCGACCAACGCCGATTGAAATTTTTTGAGAGGCCAGCACCAGTTGGAGTTATGTGAGAGGACAGTGCCGGTTGTATATCACCATGTGTGAGTGGTTGAGTGCATGGTAGTCTAGAGAGTTCTCTCTCTTTATCATAACCAATTTGTTTCCCATGCTTTCTGAACCCATAATCATTGTGTCTCCATGTGTGTTCTCTCTTTCTCTCCTCATGCATGTCATTTAGCTTTTCATGAATGACACTTGTCATTTGCTGCCCTTTTCTCTTTTATAAATAGAGCCTTTCTCAGCCCTTCTCAAGAGCTTTGGCCCTCTCTCTCCCACGATTTTCTCTCTCTCACTCTCTCTAAAACACTTAGAGTCTTATGTTGGGGAGCTTGGAGAAGTGGCTATGTGCATGAGTTTTGGAGCAAGTTTAGAGCTCAAGGTAAGTAGATCATGTTATTGTGAGTTTTAGTATGAAGCATGAATCTAAGCATGTATGAATAATGATTTAGGCATGGATTAAGCTTGAAATTAAGCAAGAGATTAGCATGCGAGATTGTATAGAAGTTGTGTCGAAGAATAGGATTTGCATATATGTACTTGTGCTCTGTTTTTCCAGAAATTAGGGCTCCTTTGTATAATGTGATATGCACCGTTGTAATTTCTATTAAGCCTATAAATTTGTGAGTTGATGATCTTGTGAGTCTAATTTAGATAGAATTGGTTTCATGCAATTATCTTGTGTAGGTGAGATGTTATGGTTTGTTCTTCGAGGTATGTTATGGCTGGACTGTGGAATTTCTTGGAGTATTGGGGTTTTTGTGTCTCTCTGTTGACCTATTAAATGATCTTAGAATTGTTGCGAATCACCTCCATTGGAATGATTTCTGAGTCTAGTTTGAGTTTGAGTTCTATAGCTAAATGATTTTCATGATATATTGGATGATATGATGTAATGTGCATGAATGTCATTGTTATCAAACTGTGAAAATTTCCAGGAACATTGCTTTTGTTGTACTGAGACTTTGCTTGACCTATTGGAGTCCAAATGACAAGAAATCACATTCATATAAAAGATGCATGAGTTTATTGTGATGTTTATGTTTTATCTTACTCTGATTATTTATTTATGTAACATTTATACTTTGAAATATGCTAGTAGATCACCGTAGACAGTTTTGGTAAAAACACAGAACTGATGTCTCTAATGTCAAGAGTTTTGAACAAGCAAATGAGGATGGATTTCTTCCAAACCACTACCATTTGAAATATTTTTGAATAATCTTGAGATCGCATGTTTAGAATTTTCCGAAATTCTCCCTAATTTGAGAGTTATATGAATAATTGTAACAATATGTCACTATGGAAAGCTTTTATAAAACTCAGACTTTATGCCTCTGTTGCCACGGATTTTGACTAGCCCAAAAGGGTCCATTTTCTTCCAAACCACTTCTATTTGAACGGTTCATGAGTAAGCTTTAATTCACATGTTGAGCACTTTTTGGAATTTCCTCTTGATTGTGAGTCATGAATTAAAGATATGTCACGACCTTCACTGCACAGCAGATTTACAATAAACTATCCTCATTCTTTTGAACTTTTGAGGGGCCAAACAAGGTCCAATTTTTTTCATACTATCTGATTTGAAATATAGGAGGAAAATTGGTTTTGAAACCATCTTCAAACTCTAAATGGTTCAATGATTACGGCCCTAATGGTAAGCGCACGTCATTGCCTTGATGCAGGAAACTGAGCAATAAGGCTTAACCGAAATAATGTCACTATTGCTATAGTATTGTCATTGTGATACTATTAAAATGTGATGTGCCACACCCAAATTGTGATATTGCTACTATCATGACAAGATACTGAAATCATCATTATGTGATATGTGTTATGTGTATGGTACCTACTATGTGAATGATGGTACCGTGCTGCTTATGTGTTATGTGAATGGATACCTTATGTGCGAATGATAGTATCATGTTGCCTGTATGTTATGTGTATAGGTACCTACTGTGTGAATGATGGTACCATGCTGCCTATGTGTTATAGAATGGATACCTACTGTGTGAATGATGGTATTATGTTGCCTATGTGTTATGTGTATGGGTACCTATTGTGTGAATGATGGTACCATGCTGCCTATGTGTTATGTGTATGAATACGTATTGTGTGAATGATAGTATCGTGATGCTTATGTGTTATGTGTATGGGTACCTACTGTGTGAATGATGGGACCAGCATATTGAGATATTGATGTGCTTTGAGTGTATTGCACGACCAGCTGTGACATGATTACAATTCTTGTGATATGGGAATTTCTTGGCATGCCTTGTGTGCATAGCATTGCCTGGGACATGTAACTTCTCATGCGGTGCGCATGAGGTGATAAGCTATGTGTGACTTCTCGGCATGCTTTGAGGGTATTGCATTGCTTGAGATATGTGATTATTTGATATTGGTGAGGTGCTTGCTTGGAGGGTACTGCAGGCCCTGCTTGTGTGTTTGATGCCAGTAGGGTATGTGCATTGAAGTGTAATGCACTACCTGACTATGTGAGTGCTAAGGGATGAAAATATGTTTTATTATGAAATAAGAATATGCTCCCTTATGATAAGTATGTATCTTGTAGAACATGTTCAACTATAAATAGAGGAGTAATAGTGAGGAATGCATATGATGATACTCCCGAGGAAAGGTCTTTCTGGACTACAAATTCAGGTGATATCCATTATTTGTACTGGGAATATGAATGATAATTACAACATTAAAAAATTGTGAATTCTGATATCTTATATTGTGCCTTCTCTACCTAAAAAGCATCATCCTACAATTGTGATATAGATGTGATGCATGACTCCTATTTTATGAGCATGGCTTAGAATCTTGCTCTGTGTTGTGTGATTATACTCATAGGCAGGGAAGCATAATTTTGTGATCTACTTACTGGGCTTTTTAGCTCATCCCTTTACTTCCACCCTTGTAGATTGACTGCACAGGTCGAGAGTGGCTGGAGGTGATTGAACGAGTGGATCCCTATTCTTGTGTAATTCTTTTGTAGGTGTTTGTTAGTCGTTAGTCTTGTAGTTGTTGTCATTGAAGTTATGTTTTTAGATGGCAGGCCAGCAGTACCTTGGACGATTGTTATATACTGGATATTGTAGTTGTGACCTTGGAGACTGTTTATGGATATGAATGGTTTATAATTTTTTCATCTTTTGTTTTGTTTTCTGATGGGTACTTTACCTTTTCTTTCGTGGTTTGTTTATGATTCCGCCTATCATATGCGTTGAGCCACTCCCACTTGAGTGACTCGCGACCTTTGTGATCGCGATCCCGCACCTTGTCGCCCTCTGGTATGTGTTGGTAGGGGTTGGGGGATGGGGTCCTGACAATTTCCCTCACTGCTTCGCCTGTAAGCATGGGCTTGATCAAGGCTGCCCCTTCTTAGTATTCTTCGAAAGGCCACGGAGTAAGGTGATCAAGGGGAAGATGGAAGATTTGGGAACTTTCCATGAGTGCTGGAAGCCAGAGCATATACTGACCGCTTGGTACATGTATCTAGAGATGATAGAAACCAGAAAATACGTCATACCTCACTTTGACAGAAGGGTTCAAACGACGAAGG
This sequence comes from Amborella trichopoda, assembly GCF_000471905.2. The sequence goes on along the minus strand of NW_006499997.1, from coordinate 3,290,111 downwards.
CCTATGTGAACTAGTGGAGAGTACCCAGTAAGGGATATTGTGATCAAGATCACCTCTGGAAAGGGGTGAACGACAACTGGTGGCAAGATACCAGGCAAAGGAGACTAACAAATGCTCCGGCTCCTAATGCGGTGATTATCTTGGATTATCCCTCCAACTGGCGGGCTTTGGGGCTTCCGCTTGAAATAATAGCTGATGAGGCCTCGTTAGAATTCCTTGCAATGAAGATAAAGACTGAGAGTGTTTCGACAATCTCAGTGCCATCTTCAAATGGGATGAGGGGCCACGAGTTCCTAGTTATGAGAGGCATCCCCCACAGGATTTGAATGGCATCAATGGGAGTGGGGCTGGAGGGTCTTCTCAAGGAGGTTGATCTGAAGTGGCAGCTCCTACTTTAAGAGGGGGAAAGAAAAGAAAGTGCTCGACTGCTGTCTTATGCCCCGCTAGTGGGCGTATTCGGAGGTGCAAGAGTGACAAGCTTCCTATGGCGTCAGAATCAGAAGGTAGATCTTCCTCTTTTGATCTTTCAAGAACTATTCTGGTATCACCTTCTGCGCTCTCTAGACAACCTTCTGCTTCTCCTGAATTGTTTTCTTTTTCTTCAGAAACTGAGGCAGAAGATTTCAGCAGTTTTGAGCCTATTGTCATTACTTCTGATCGGGAAATGACTTCGACTCTTGGGGAGGCGCCCTTGAGTCTCGGGATAGTTTCGAAGTCAGAAGTGGCTCGGATGGAGATTGATGAGGATGAAGGCGTTGTAACCACTACTCCAGATAAGGGCTCCGATGTTGATGTCGCCTCCATGCGTCAGGAGCTTGGTTCCCAGACTGAGGCAGGGGCAGTGACTCAAGGAGAACAGCCTAAAGTTGATGACGTGTCTGAGCACCAAGAGGTTTCTGGCCCCGTGGACAAAGTTCGTGAAGATGAGGAAGTTAAAGTCTTCATAGCCGAGGTTCTAGCTGCTAAAGGCAGAAGCTAAATGGAAGAAACCGTGGTTAGAAATGAATTGGTTAGCAAAGGCCAAAACGAAGAGGCAGTCCCTGAACCTGATAATGCTGAGGTGACAGTTCAAGTGAACGGAGAAGAAGTAGAGGTCCCCATAGGAGAAGGTCAAGCCAACAAGACTGGAATTATGGCTATTATTTCAACAAGATCGATCCTTGAGGTCGAGGTTTCTTCAGTAATCATGGTCTCAGCCGCACCATCTAGGCCTATTTTTAGTGGTGTTTCTATCATGATTGCAGGCATGCTTAGAGCAAGTCTTCAGGGCGTGAGGGAGCTGCCCCTTGATGAGCTGGGCGAAGCCTTGGTAAAACTGAGGGAGTTAACTGTGACTACTGCAGTTGGGAGTGCCCTTGAAGTGCTTTCCCATTTCAATGCAACTCTAAACAAGTTGGAGAGTTGGCAGTTGGGAACCCTTCATCATCTAGAAGAAACTGGCAGACTAGCCTCTTTGAAAGAGTCAATCTTGCGTCCTTGCGCAAAAATAGGTGCCTGAATTGAGAAGAAGGCCATGATAACTGGCCGTCATCAGGACCTCAAGAGCGAGGCACAAGGAAGCTTCAAGAGAATGATTGAAATTCGAGAGGCATTGGGAATACTGAAACAAGAATTCACGGGCCTTGCGATGAAGATGGCTTAGAGGAAGGCCATGGAGGCCTCATTGGTAGAAGATATGTCCGAACTCAATGGCACAATTGAAGTGGAAACTGTGGCGATGATAGAGGAGACTCAAATGGTGGTACAACGGAAGGAGCGTATCCAGTTCACCGAGACCTCTCCTGCAATGCGCAGTGCAGAGATCAACAAGATCGTTTCTGAACATGTCACTTTCTCTTGCCAATATTTTGTCAAAAGTTTAAGTTTAACTTAATGAATAAAGCGCTTCTTTTTTTTGACTTTGCTGCACAATTTCATTCTCTTGTTACTTTTACTACACCTTGTGTGATTTCTTGTTTGAATGCCTCTCGATACTTTCATTGCCCCAAGAGGCTAATACCCTAGGCCTTGTCTAGCCTCATGATGGGCCGTGACGCCTTGGATAACTTCAAAATGGGGAGTTGTTGCTTTTTTCTTCATTTAATGTCTTATTGGCCAAGCTCATAGTTCATTTTCCTCATGATTTGGTGAGCCTAGTCACTACAGCTAGTCCAGTCAAGAGGGGCCCCGGCCTCCATTAGTGGGGCATTTACCTCAAGCTCATCATAGCTTTTAGTCTTCAGCACGAACTCTTTGAGATGCTTTGAAGCGATATGCATGACCTCCAATTGACTCAGGAGAATGCGAACTTTGGTTCTTATGTTTGGTAGAGGATCCTGCCATTTAGGGGAAGAAAGCTGCTCTTTATTGAACTGCTCTCCTGAGAGATCAGGGAGAAGTAACACTTTTAGCTAGTCACCGGTCTGAGGAGTATCCTCTATACTTATAGCAATCGAATTTTGAAATATATTTTGTGGCAGTTGCCGCGCCGCTTCGGCTCTCAAGAGCACAATGGGGATATGCAAGACTTTCTGCTGGTCTGGCGTATAGGTTGGAGTCAAGAATTCTATCTCCATGGCTTGCTCAATCTCAAGAATGTCCTTTGGTTCATCTTTCAGCCAAGGTGGCTTAGAGCTGGGGGCATATGGCGAAGACTCTTTTTCGGGCGAAGAAGGAGCTTCTTGAGGGATGATGATTGGGATGTTAGATTGAAGAGTAGCTAGGGGGTAAATTTCTACCCTACCATTCTTCCTCTTTGAACTTGTTCAACAGCATCCTTCCAACATCCTCAACATCTTCATGAGACAAGGACGTAGTATTGCTTATAGACATGTGAACTTCATCATTCGGCTTCTAAGCCGAGGCCAAATCTGTGAAGTAATATTTAGCATCTGCATAGTGAGTTTCAGCCACAGAGAACAGTCTCTTATCAGTGTAGACCATATGTTGTCTCCCATCTCGACTATATTTGAAGCACTGATGTAATGTTGATGGAACCTCCCCCTGGTCATGGAGTCGTGGCCGACCGAGGAGAATATTGCAAGAAGTGTCGATGTTAATTACATGAAACTGGGCATAATTGTTCAGCTCACCGATCTTAAAGCGAAGGCGTATTGTGCTGGCTGGCTTCTCTCCTGACTGGTTGAACCCTTGAATTGTGACATGGGTCAGGGTATGATCTTTGAATCCCAACCCTAATCAAGTAAGAATCCTCCTTGGAATAAGGTTGACCGCCGACCGTCCATCTAACATAATTCGGTTGATGGGACATGCATGTAATTCTCCAGTAACAAAGAGTGGGTGATTATGGAATTTTTCCCTAGTTGCAGATCGTCCTCTGAAAAGATGATTGGCGTACATCCTTGTAGAATTGCCGGGTCTACCTCAATGGGTTCTACTTTGGTTTGGTACACTTATGGGCTAGAGAGAGCCTAAACCAAAGCCATCTGGTAATCCTTCGAGAGCATGACGGAATAGCAGACACTAAGAACAGCTGGAAGCTTCCGTAGATGCTTTATCACATCATATTTCACCTTTTCTTGATCAGGGCCTTATGCTCCTGGTTGTGACACCGATTTGGGTGGTATGTTGGGTTGAGGAGCAGGTTTGGGTAGAAAAGGATTATTGTGGCCAACTAGCAGAATTGATTGCACAACGGGGTTGGTTTGAGTGATGGAAGTTTGAGGTTTTGGAAGAGATAGGGTGCATGGAATAAAAGAGGTCCCAAGAAATTGGAGAATAGGTGGGCTGCTTGAAGTATTAGGATTAGCAAGGAGCCCAGGGAGCTGTAAGATAGGCAAACTCGTCTTTACATTAGGGGGCAGTGGAGGTCGTAGCGTCCTCCTTGATCTGAGATTTATCTGCCTCGTGGTTAGTATTGCTCCCGAAATTGCGCCATGTGGCAAGCTCTCTGAGAGTAGGAGCTTTTCCCATTTGATTCTCTCAATCTCTGCTCAAAGTAAGGCTCAAGTGGCCACCGGGTTTTCTTTGGCTTTGACTTCTTTTGCTGCTTTGAAGAAGGTGGCTCTGCCATGGCTTTAACTGTCAGGGCATCAGCAACTGTTAGGAATCCTGCTGCCTATGCTAGGGTCTTCCACAATCGTTTCTGCTGTGTCTTGCTTTTATTGGATTCTGCGAGTTCTCGGTCTAAAGCATCGAAGTCCAGGCATATCAAGATTGTACTTGTAGGAGAGACAAAAGAGAGAGAATGAGAAGCAAAAAAAGAAAGAGAAGAAGGGTACGAAGGTGGGGGACTTTTAAGGTCGTTCCCCCCATCAGACCAATCTGGGCAGCTTTTTATGTCATCACCAGGGTTGGACAGGTGCAGGGGGCCTTTTAGGTCTGTCCCTTGCTTAGACCATTAGGGAGTGCTTTTAACATCGTCACCCTCACTGGACGTATACTGAGTGGGAGATGGCATGGGGACGTCTTCTTGACCGGATGAAGAAGGAAGAAGGATTCTGTCAAGGATGAAATCCAGTAAAGTTGGCAGGGGATTAAGGGGCCTGAGAAATTCCTGCTCAGTTGTGGGTTTTCTTCAGTAAGTAGCCCTTGGTGCCCATCCTTTTTTGGTATTCTGATGTGATGTTTGATTCATCTCGCTGGGCTGGCGAACAACCCTAGCTCAGCGAACTGCTTATCGTCTTCAGGACTTGAGTCTGCTTCGGACATGGTAGACTATCCATGATTGGGGAATCGACGGTTCCGTAGAGTCTGAGTCATTGACAGGTAGGTCTTTCTTTGGGAGATCTCCTTGCCTCGATGGAGAAGTGACTTGGGGGTTACTTACAGGGAGATTGTAAAACTCCTGACCCTCCTGCACTTTCTTTGCAAATATATCAAGGAAGCTTGTGCACTCTGATAGATAATGGCCTCTTATCTGATGGTATGAGCACCAATGATCTTCAGTCCCCTTAGCAAGGTGACGAGGCTGCCTTGCTTGCTTCATTGTGATTATGTCTTCTTGAAGCATTATAATGAAGAAGGCGTAAAGGATATCAGGCATTTTGTCTTCCCCTTAGATGCTTATGGCATGGGAGGCCTTGGCTGCCCCAAAGGCTCTCTTTTAGTCTTCAAGCTTTATCTGACCCTTCAAAATTAGGGCCTCGATAATATCCTTCAGCGTCAAGCAGTCATCTGTAAGATGATTGATCCTTCGATGGTAGGCACAATAATTTGCTAATTTGCCTGATTGTCAAGGCCAGGTTGCTCAGGGAATTTGGTTTCTGAAAGCGGTATCATATTCTGTTCCAATAATAATTGGAACAACCTAGGGACCCATTCCTTCTTTAAGGTGTAGACCTTGTTCTTATGTTGGTGAAATAATCACCTTGATGAAGGTCGGCTGGTGGGGGTACCCGATTGTACGATTGTTGTTGCTTGCCAGCCTGAGGTGCAACCTTTGTTGTGCTTACCCCTTTAGAGAGGTCTAAAGTTTGGGAGGGAGCCTTCTTTGAATCAGTGACCATGAAAGCTGCACTGATTACTCCATTATGTTGGCTGCCCCTGATGTTATTTCGAGAGTTACCATTGCCCTGGTTGTTCGCTGAACTTATAGATGGTTGTCTCGTCGCACCATGATGGCGTGATAAACTTTCTATGAGGACTGATTTAGAGATCAACGCTGACATGGAGGTCGGATTAGAGGCCTCGACATGTAGAGCGATTTCGGGTCTCATGTGCCGCACGTAAGTTTGGAATGCTTCCTTCTCAAGCATAGGGTTAGGATGGAAGGAAGCCAAGTTTCTCCATCGTGATATGAATTGATCCACGAGCTCATCAGGGTCTTGAGTCAGGGTGAGAAGTTCGATTGTTTGAACCTCTCTCTCGACCTCATAGAAGCGTTGATAGAACAACTTCTCCATCTCCTCTCACGTATGGACTGAGTTTGGAGGGAGTTGGGCATACCAATGAAATTTTGGGCCATCGAAGGTCTCAACAAACTGTCGGAGAAGAAGTCTCCCGTCAGCTGCTATTTCTCGACATGCTGCCTGGATGTGAGCAATATGCTGGTTTGTGGACATGGTTCCATTGAATAAAGGAAACCACTCTTTCTTGTAATAGGAGGGAAATGGGGCCTGATCAATCGACGAGGGGTATGGCCTTTGATAAGGTGTTGCGCCTTGTATCCCCAAGATTTGTCAGCTCCTTAGCTATGAGTGATCATAGCGTCAATGTCTATTTGAGAGACGGGATGGGGGACAAAATTGTCCTGTAAGGTAGAAGGTGGGGCCTGCCTTGGAGGTGCACCATCAGAGTGATGGGAATTGACCTCATGGTTAGCCGACTGTCGTGTAGCATCGATACAATTGATCTTTTCCATCATCGCGTGCACCACAAAGGGGTCGTCAGAATTGTTTGTTTTGACTTCCTTGGTCAAAATTTTTTGTTTTTTACTTCCTCGCGTCCCCTTTAGAGACGCTCTTCCTGCGTGTCACCGGGCTTGCGTATGACCATTATGCTGATCGTTTCACTATGGAGGTCAACGTTAGTGGCAATAGAGGACTTGTGAACCTGACGGGTTGTACATGGCAGGTCAGTCAGCAGGGGGCCAGCATGCCCTGACTAAACTCGACTCTTGTATGTTAATCATGTTTGGATCGGTTCTCGATGGTCTTGGGACCGTGGCTGATGAGCGGCTGGGTCTTTCTCTATAATAGTAACCACAACATAGGGCTCATGGAGTTCTTCTTCAGGCTTCATCGTCTGAAGAAGGTAGAATGGATTCAGGCTAAGAGGGTCGTCAGAATTGTTTGTTTTGACTTCCTTGGTCACTTCCCTAGTCAAAAATTGCTGACCCGCATCGTGTTTAGTCTTGATGTTCTGATGGACCTTGTGCCAAAAATGCGATCTAGGTTGCGGTTGGTCAACTCTTCTTGCACAAGAGAGAGTTGTCTCCATCAGATGCGGCAATAGATGAGGGTCGGGAATTGGAATCATCTTGGGCTGGGGAGGATGAAGGACTCGATCTTCCATCAAGTCGATGCCCCGAGGTCTCTTGTGGGCTCAAGAGACACAACCAAAGTGGCGGGGCTGATTCAGGATGGCACTCTTAGGGAAAACTTTTGAGTACCAAGCCTGAAGGGGCTTGCTCAATGTAGAAGGAGCGGGCCAAAGTAGGGTTGACTCATGAGGAGACTTGAGTCAAGGGCAAGAGGGCATCTACGATGGCAACACGTGTGTGCCCCTTGAAGAAGGGTTACATGAGATCTGGGGGTCAACCCGGGCTCAAGAAAGTGTCTGCAAGGGAACAGGTAGATGCTTGCCCCTTACGGGGTGCACTTGTGTGTGCAAAATAGGAGGATGAGAAGGTCATCTCCTGCGTACTTGGGTTGGCAATGGCGTGGCCCCGAGTAGTGCAATGCATATGAGTAGCGTGCGCAGGATCTGGTCTTAAAAGGTTCGATCTTGGACACGGTAAGTCTTGATGTTCTGATTGACCGATAAGTGACTTGCAGGTTGGGCGCATGCTGTGTGGGGCATCAGAAGTGCTGTCGATGCAAGGCGCTCGATGGAGTTTTCGCCAAAGCCAAGAGATGGGGCATGAGGGATTTTTAGGTCTCATCTCACGTCGGTCCATGTTAAGACCTGGGGGCTAGAAAAGGGGTCTTTTCTCAAGAAGATGGTTGGGAACAAAGTTGAAGGAACTTGTTCCCTATGGACACTCTTGAATACGGGGATAAGAAAATCCTCGATCCAGATAAATGGGTTACAGAACTCGCCAGCCATAATAATGTGAGTAATGACAATGAAAGCAGATAACAAAAGAAGAAACTAGCCAAAAATGAATGATCCGTCTAAGGGGTAGTAAGTTCTTAGTGGAGTCGCCAAGTTGGTTAGGTGCATTGATCTCGCCCCACAGATCCTTTTCGGATTGGGCGGCACGCATCTTGGGTTTCGAGGGAAGACCCAGGTCATTTTTGAGATTGCTCTCTCAGGAACCCCTTTCGAAGATGGGGGCAGGTGTTACCAACTGGTGAGAGAGGAATTTAAAGGTTCGGGATTTACTCGGGCTGACTTGCATGGGCGCCCTCTTAGATCACAAAGAAAGCCCCTAAATAATAAAACTGGTTCGGAATTTCCTCTCTTGTCCTGTATTCTTCTTGTTTTCTGTTTTTCTGAAATCACACATATATATGGCATAGGTTATAAACAAGCGGGTCAGACCTCACCATTTTCCTCTATGATGAACCTACACAAGTGTAGACACCCACTTTAAATCTAGCAATTTATGTGGTTTTCTTAGACCCATAGGATGAAATTTTCTTAGTAAGCCCAAAATCCATAGGTCACACAATTTACCCTGTGAGCCGGAACCATTTGCTAGCCTTGAATCAAGTAGATGCCTGTTTTGACCAGAAATCCAACAAAGGCCCTATTTTAACAAAACAATATTTAAAATAGTAAAAAAAATCCGTTGTGACCCAACTTTTTTCTTGTAGCTTCACAAGAGGATAGGAACACACCTGAAAAGAAACGTTTCAATTTGGAGCATTTTTTATTTGTGTGACATGGGGCGTGCCGCCCAGGCCCATGTTTCCCCAAAAGTCTTTCTATCATTTTTTGTGTTTTCAGGGTTATCTTGTGGGTGGTTTGGCCACGTGACTCTATCTTTGTCGGTCAAATCCAAATATAAAAAAAAGAAAAGATTGCTTTGACAAAGGGATTTGTTGGTTACGGGATAACTCTGCCACAAAAAATCCCTTGTTCAGATGAACTCACTTTTCGTGACCATAAAAGGATGAAAAACGAGAGGTTTGAAGAGAGAGATGGGACTTTTAGAAACTTTACGCTGGAAGAGAAACCCTAAGAGAGTAGAGAGACCTTCCCCGAGAAAACCCTAACCCTCATCTTAAACCTGAGTACACCTAGACCTAGGGCACAACAACCCTAGATCTAAACCATTTCTAAGGAACAACCACCCTACTACTACCAGAGACTTGTTGACATCTGGACCGCAAGGGCAAAAGGAACCGGTTCTAATACGGGCGAGCCCTCGAAGTCTCGGGAAGCCCGGGCCATCCGGCCCAATTCGGTATTTTCTTCTCCTTCATTTCCTCTTTTATTTTATTGTATTTATTTTATTTTTATATATATTTGATTCATTTTGATTGAAAATTTTGTTTTGAAATGCTTCGGATCACGCTGGCTCCGCCATAGATCTGAGAGCATATTTGCTCATTTCTGGGCAAATCTGATCTCGGATCTGAATTCGATTGTTCCCACTTTCTGTACCATTGCTTTTTCATTTATTTGTTATCTATTGAATGTTTCAGATATGAGAGATCTACATCATTAGATCGCTCGGCTGTGCGCTATAAACAGTTTGGTGCTGCCCACTTTGGGGCAAATCGAGCGTGATTCGAGCATCAAAATCTCAAAAATCTTCGAATATTTTGAAACTTTGTAGGAATGTATTAGGTACCATTTTGTGACTGTTCCCAAAGTTTCAGCTCAAAATAAAATATTTAAACATACAAAAAAAAAAGTTTATGTTAAATTTGATGTCGTTTTATTTTAACTTAATTTCATCAAAATGTTTTTTTTTGATGTTTCTAATGTTTAAAGTAATATTATTTTATTAATATAGACAAGAAAAAATATAAAAATAATAATAAAAAACTTTTTTTGGGCGACACTAGGCGTGCCGCTCAAGCGACACAGACCGTGCCGCCCAGGTTCAGGGCGACACGCTCTCTGGTTCCCCCCGTCGCCCAATTCATACTTTTTTGAAACTTTTCAAGCTAGGTCTTGGGACTTTATTGTGACTTCTCAAAAACCGTTGGAGCAAAATAAAATTTTTAAAAATAGAAAAAAAATATTTTGCTTGATACATGTCTGTTTTGTCTGCTATTGTTCTGTTTCAAATTGTTTTTATTTTATTTCATCAAAAACTATGATTTTTCTGCTTCTGCAAGTTTCAGTAGTATAATTTTATCAAGATAGACAAGATAAAAATAAAAAACAACAATAAAAGATTTTTTTTGGGCGACACGGCCATTGTTGTCCTATCATAGAGGTCCTAGAAAACTTTTGGGACCCGACAAGACTGTTCCAACTCCTTTTTTGTGCTTGCTCACTAATGTTCGTCTTAAAATAAAAATTTTTAAAATATTAAAAATGTATTTTACTTCAGATAAATCTATCCTTCTCCTGTGTTTTTCTTTTTTATTTTAGTTTGATAATTTTTATTAAAACCCTGTTTTCCATACTTTCATCATGCTTAGTTTAATTATTTCTAATCAAATTTAAAATAATTTATATATATATATATACATATATATATATATATATATATATATATATATATATATATAATATAGTGTGGTGTCTCGTCCTACCTAC
>NW_006499997.1:3262555-3279509 GCF_000471905.2 Amborella trichopoda | reverse complement strand
ATATAAACTGATTGAGGGTTGCTTGCACCCTTCCTAAACTGTGTCCCGTTCGAGTCATCTTCGGCTCGGGTCATGCTCGACTTAGCACGAATTGTACCTGGTTTCACTGATTTGACCATACATTCTTAGGGGTTCCTTACCCCTCCATCTATATTGTGTCTCAAGCGAGTTTCGCCTCGAAGTACACGTCGCTAGGTACGATCAACACTGAGCGCCCAAGTATTTTCTTTCTTATTGTGTGCCTGTGTGCTTGACTTTATTTTCATTTACATGCTTCTTTACACAATCTAGCACACACCGACCGGGAATCCCGAAAAACCAGAAAACAAATTTTTTGAAAACCCCCAAAATCTGAGTTAACGGCGTGAGGGGAACCTAGCAGAGAGCCGAGGCAGTTGGGATTCGCGTAACTTTAACTATGAGCACCCCTTCGTAATCCTTTGCCTCAAAGTAACTCCGCATATAGTAGGACCTAGTGAACATCCTATAACAGGGGGCCAGGACCTATGTGGGGACCTATATCAGCCTGCTGCATGTCAGTAGTTATGAACCCACTCTTAAGCCAAGCCTACCTATAGTATTATACTAGGTCAAACATTTTTGTGTGCTTGCTTATTGATATTGGGTTTCAGCCTGAATCTTCTTTTAGTCAGAGATGAACCCTTTGGGTTTAGGTTCAAACTTGTACCCAGCCTAGCCCAGGTCTGAACCATGTTTCGCCTTGATTCGAACTTAGGCTTCTCTTGGTCTGAGCCGAAGGCTCGTTCCTAGTTCATCTTTGATCTAGTCTAAGTCCACACCTGGTTTGATTATTAAAACTCTCTGAGTCCAAGTCCAGATGTACCCAGCCTAGCCCATGTCCGAACCAGGTTTACACCTAGGTCCGATCCGAGGCCCCCTCTTGGTCCGAGCCAAGGGCTCGTTCCTAGTTCAATCTTGTTCCAAACCGGGTCCACATCCGGTAAGAGTTTCAAAACCCTCTAGGTCCAAGCCCAGGTTTGCACCAAGCTCAGTCCAGGTCCGAACTAGGCTCACACCCTCTCCGAACCTAAACACACCCTTGGTCCGAGCCGAGACTCGGACTTACCTTATCTAGATCTTAGTCTAGGGTATAGCATAGGTCTAAGGTTAGAGTTGCCTCTAGAGATAGACTAGGCTTACCCTAGTTTAGGGTCTGAACCAGAACCCATTAAGTCTTGCAAGTATAGATTTCGGGCTAGTCTAAGCCTTAATCTTAGTTAAGATTTTATCCTTAGAGTCAGGCAGAGTCTGCTCTAGGTCATTGAGTTTAGATCTTACTTAAGCATAGACTCTAGAACCCGGCCAAAGAAAGTCATCATGTCAGTTACCCAAAACGATTATGATGACCACTCCATGGTTGACTCTAAACCGAACCTTCCCAAACCTAGGGACCAGTGTGCTGCAATTCCTTGGGATTACAGCCAGAACTCAGGCCAATCCATTATCCATCATCCAAGTCATTAATTAAAAGTTGAGTCCTAGGCATCCACTCCTAATCTTGAGCTCTATATGGTCCGAAAAGTTGGCTCTGCCCAAAAAACATTGAACAGTCAAGGGGTTTGACCGGGCATCGTCCTACAGGGAAACTTACGTAGTTGCAGTAGGGGCCGACAGACCTTAGGCAACCAAAGTAGGAGTCGTGCAAGGGAAGAAGTTCATGTGGCTTCTAACGCTAATCCCACAACGCGAACCAAGATAACCTCGAGATGCAGTGGTCTCAGAACCAAAACCCACCTAGATCTAGGAGATCAAATCCAACCTCGAGCCACCGTAGTATAGCCCATGATGTCTTGAACACTGTACGCATCTGAGGCATCAATCTAGACCAACCCTTAGGCAAGATAAGCATCCAGGCTACCCTCAAAAGTCTAGTTGACTTAAGTTACAAAGTTCGTGCCCTAGTTCATGGGTCGGTCCAAAACCAACCTAATAGCATAAGTCAACCCATAGCACAACCGAGTCAGCCAATTCTTCAATTGGTTCCTCCTGTGTATCCAGTCCAACAAACCGTGTCATTTTTGCAACTGATGGCGATGCCTATGGGTTAGTACGCCCCTCAAGGAAAAATGTATCAAACTGTCTTGGTAACCGTGGCTTATCCATCACAAGCCCAAGTAGGCCAATGTCTACCCCAAGTCTCGACTCATCTGTCTATGTTTGGGAACCCACCGACCGGTGGGCAACTCTCATGCTAAATACTCAACAAGAAGACATTTTAAAAGCGATGAAGGATATGCTCGTAAGGATGGGTAAGCATGAAATCCTACTCCCAAAGGGCTATGTTCATGAGATACTTGGAGGCATGGAAGACCTTCCCCCTGGGTTTGTCATCCCAGAGTTTAAAAACAAATTCAATGGGAAGAATGACCCAGATATTCATATGAACGAGTAGCTCTTCTTCGTCCGAGGCTTGCGATACAGGCCTAACTAGTTGAAGGCCCTGTTTTCACAGACTTTTATAGGTGAGGGTTTAAACTGGCATTGGAGAATAATGATCGCTCAATCACACATAACCCTGGATGAAATGTTCAACCAATTTGTCTGTCCTTACCGTGAGATGACAGCAAGATCTCTTTCCCTGAGAAAACTCAGTGTAACCAAACAAAACCCTGGAGAATCCTTCGATGATTTTATACGTCGATTCTACGAGGCAGCGATGTGGGTTATCGAATGTCCACTCACGGACACAGCTAAAATATCCATGGCCTTAGAAAATGCAGCTCTTGAATACATGACCTTCTTTAGCCAGGGACTTATCCCCCACTCTTTCTTCTCCATGATTGAGCGAGTGCATGACATGAAAGTGCGAGGGGGACACCCTTCAGTTCTAGGCCCGATAACAAACCCATCTCGACTCCCCAGAATAAATATAAGAGCAACGGTAAGGGGAAAGCTTCCAGTTAGGTTAACGGAATTGTCGTTAACAGACCGCCTCAAGCTTCAGCCACCCAACACAATAATAGGAATCAAAATCGAAGGGGTCAGCCTAGATCTAACTCTCAAAATGACAATCGATGGCGAGATGACAACTTCACTCCTCTCAAGGACCCGTTAGAAAAAGTGCTGGAGTTACTCTTGAAGAAAAACCAAATCAAATGGCTGGAACGGTTTTAGCTAAGATCCACCACTTCTGACGGATCATCCAACAAAAGGGAACCAAGCGGGTGAGTTGAAACGGGATAACATGATGTTACCCTACACTTTCCGCTTCTTCATCAAGGTTCTACTCGAGAACCCTATTCCTGATCAAGTAAGGGGGCTAAAAACCTCATCTGTAAAAAGGACTAATGAAGCTCTTTAAACTGAATGAACAGTAGATGATATCCTCTAGGAGTCGAACGTTACGTCCTAGTGAATACTCGGGCACGACTACCGCTTCTAAGCCCGAAAAGCCCCAACACTGTTGGTCTTGAAAGGTAATGCAAAGTCCAAAAGAAAACTACCCTCTTGGTATCCTTTGAATATCAACATCCACAACACTGAGCGTGTACTTCGCTTACCGGAAAAGAAGGTTTTATCTACGACCTTCCCAAGCTTCCCATGAGTATCGCTTTTCTTTGTTGAAATCGCGTTTCTTTTAGATATCAACATATATGTTTCCTTGATCACTTTGATCAAGTCCTTCCGTAAGGCTGCTATCACGCCCGCAATCTGTTCTTCTTCTTCGTCATCTATAACACGAGTCACATCAGTTTTCTCTTATTACTCTAAGCTCAATGCTCGACGCACCCAACCACTTATGCGGATGTGCTCCTTGCATCCTCCTTTTGATTTCTTCTTAGCTTTCGGAGAACCATCTCTTTTGTAAACCGAAGGTGGAGAGAATGACTTTGAATAATCACTATATACATACAAACAGATCATGATTCTGCTGAAAGTGATAGATCTGCTCTATGACTTCGTCGTTGTCTCTAAGAGGAATTGTTTGTAAAAGAAAATAAAAACACAATGGACGCTCATTCGCTTATGTGCTGATCTTTTAGATTCATATACCATCCGTTCACCATGTCTCTTAGGGTAGCAGGGAACATTGTAACTCTGTGAGTTTGGGCGGTAGCAATCAAAATTTACAGTGACAGTTGCATGCCGCATCGGTCCTTCAAATGTAGGCTGTTTATGCTTTCTTTGAATGTGACAAAGAACTGTTGCTCTGTTCAGTTCTTCTTCCAGACAAAGGTACTCATAGGAATGGTTCTTTCCTTGCATTTCTATATATACGTTCCTCTCAGGCGGGTGTTGGTTGATTTGAAGAATGTCCCTAAGGTGGAGAATTTTTCCAAAGAGTAATCAGTAGTGCTCTCTTCGGGCTGTTTATCAAGAGTGGGGATCTAAGTCTTATCTGGTTTAGATGTGGTCACAGAGGTTTTTTCCATCCATCATGTAGGACAATGGTCTTTTCTTAGTATTTAGAAAGAGGATTTTTGTCGTTGAGTTAGCCGGTCAGTTTGAACGGGATAACAATCTGTCCACCGGTAGGTTGTGGTAAACTAGTTGTACACTGAAGGAAGGTGAACAGGACAGAGGGAATAGAATAGACGAGTAATACACGTAGCACGAGAACGAACGAGTTGTACATCAAGTGGACATCAGTGAATGGGCTGTACAATTTTTACGTCCATTTTGGGGAGAAAGGGGTACTGTTTAGGTAGGATGTGTACATCGATTGGAGAGTGAACTAATGACAAATTTCGGACCTGAAGGAAATGATTATGATTTGGACTAGTTTTGTTTTGTCATTACAGAGGTCATAAACAGAGGCTGTTCGTTCCTCCCGGTCTCGGAACTAGAGATCCACAGAGTCGTCTTTGATAGCAAAAGCGAGAAAGCCCCAGCCCAATTCCAAGTCAACATATGAAATCAAGACTTTTTTCTATTGAAACATGATCTGGTTAATCAGAATATGTATGTTAGAAGAAATTGGAGACAGGTTTAGTTTCCTTCCGAAAGCCTTTCCCTAAAAAAACATTTTTTTTGTGGCGATAGATAGACCGAGTTTCTCATTCCGCCGGACTACATTATGCCCTTCATGGCTTAAGGCATGGGCAGCTAGCTTGAATAAAAAACCGTAAAGAAGCTTTAGGCAAGCTAGGTCTACGCCAGGTTGTCGAGATTTACCTTCATTCGCCAGCGTGGCGCTTGAAGTGGCAAATGGAAAGGACTTAGACACACTCGTCCTCCCATGAAGATGACCATCACGCTTGAGGAAACCTCTCCTATTTTCAGACTAAAATTAGATAGAAGGCTTATTTGGGGGGAGGTTAACGAGGGTTATTCTGGCACAATGCAAAAGCTGTGTCGGTTGCATGCATGGGAGCCGCAGAGAGTTGAAGGCTAAAAAGAAAAATACATTTCTCTAAACCAGCCTCACTATGCTTTAAGAGGAAGTTTGGGTCATGAGCAATTTTTTGATTTCTCCATGCTTTTTCTCTCTACTTATTCGGCAAAATTCTCTTCTCCAACGGCTCGCACTATATGGATTTGGTGCACGCCACGGTCTTAGCCCGGGATAAATTTTTTGAGTGCAGTCTAGTATTTTCCGTCTTAGCATGCTTGTTTTGCTCTTTGTACATGCGGGTTCAACACTTCCATTCTCAGTTTGGTGGATGCATGGCCCTTCTTCAGGTATAAAAGATGGGGGAGGCCATGGGTAGCCTCCGATGAGTGCTCATCAAATCAATCTGGGGCTTGACTTTTCAATCGAAAAGATCATCGACTCCTTTAACGGAATGCGAAAACAGCCTTTGCATCGCGCAATTGCTATTACTTAGGGCAAAACACAGGATTTTTCAAAAGACTTTCCATAGTCTTTGCATGAAGCTTGTTCCAATGAATCAAATTAGAATTCATATGAATAGAAGACTGACTTCTAACTCACCTCGCGGATCAAAGGCCTTTCCTTTTAGGATATGCCCTAGATTCTGATTAAGTAGAACTACCCGTTGGTGAATCATATGTCGGAGAGTCATATGTAGGCACTCTGGTGGAGAATCGTCTGTTGCAAAAGATAAATATTCCTTAAAGAAATGATTTTTTGGCTTTCTTTAGGTGCCTCTTGCTCTTTATGCGTCACCCTTGGATGAAAGAGCTCAGGATTCTAACTAGACTTTAGTTGCAAGTCATGCCTAGCAATTAAGTCATAGTGTCGGAGACAGACTAGACTGGTAACCAACCAAATTGTAACCATATTCTGAGACGACTTCGAAATGGCAAGCAGTATAAAGAGGAGCTATTACTGCCGATTCAGTAAAAACTGGATTTTCTGTTTCGGCGTCTGAAACAGTGGCCAAACACTAGTGAGTATGGAGTACACTTAGTTGGAGTTCTGTATGTCATTCGGTAAGCCCATAGTGGTTCCAGAAATCTTTCATGCCAATCACCATCTTTTTCCGACCCCACCACCAGATCAAGGGACTTACTCGAGTCGAACCGAGCGAGTACTATCCTTGTTGTCTGTCAGCCCCTTCTTCAATTCTTTGCGCACCGACCTGTCCCCGAGAAAGGCGCATAACCGAATTGTGAGCCTGTCCGCCAGACCGTAAGGCTTTCAGTGCTCCTTCCGAGGCCGTTCCTTCATATCTGAGCTATGAGTAGCTGGCTCGTAAGCTCGTGCAACACATTCTAGTGATAGAGTTAATGTATTTATTTTACTCTGTGATCTCTATCCCTTCGGTCCTACGTATTGAGGCGTTTTCTCTGTTTGCTTGGTTGCTTTACGGGCTTTTGAAGAAACTTATTTTACATAGCTTTGAAAGAAGAAGGGCTGGGCAGACGAGGTTGTTATAAGTGAGTGCCTTTCTAGGTCTGTTCGTTTGGAAGAACGAAGAAAAGCTTCTTCCTACCTTTAAGGATAGGGAGAAATCTTGGCTATTTATTCTATTTGATATGTTCTCGAAAGAGAGCGACTTTCTCGCTTGCTTGCAGACTTTCTAACTAAGCTCTTCCGATTCCACCCTCAGCCCTTGGTTGATGATGAAAACCTTACCTTACTCCCTAACCATACCGGGTCGAGGGAGTCCTCCTCTCCATGTCTGCCACCCTGGGGTCAAAACGTTTTTGCACCGCCCTTTAGAATGAATAAGGAGAGGCCTATCGATGACCGAGGCACTCTGATATTACTCCTTACCTCACCCCGACCAAAGAGTGATCTTTGAACACAAGTACGCATTCTTATTCCTTTTGATTGAACGCAACTACGCATCCTTACTCATAGTGGAGTGTCAGGTAGGTTTGGGTATTGAACCTGCAACCAATAAGTTAAAAGCCCAATGCTCTACGAACTGAGCTATACACTAAAAAATCAATGTAATAGTCAATAAGGATTGGGGCTCCAAAGAAAAGAGGGCGTCCCCCTACGTTTAAGACAACGAGTTCAGTCGTGTTGCAAGACGAGGCCTTCTTAAAGGTTTAGTAAAATCCTCTCGTTGCTTTGAGAGTGAGTCTATAGCTTCTTCTTCTCATCATATCACAGGGGAGTGGCTCTGTATGAGGCTCATACTGTAGAGCAAGTCTGGGTTTCCACTCATTGAAGATTCTATTTACAAAAGAAAGAAGGTCAACAGAGGATACTACAGTAGCTCTCACTGACACCATCTACGATAAGGCGAGGTAGTCTTGCTGGCTGCCGTACGGTTCAACCGTCAGAGACTTATCTATGTAATTACGGTCTTAGTTGGCCCGGTCGAGCACTCTCTTCTCTTTGTCCAAGACTTTCCATCTTACCAACCAAGACTGACTTCTTACCAACCCGGTTGAGAGGTTAGACCAGAAGAATGAATCTATGTCTATGAACGGAGGCCGGCGGCTGCTCAACTCTTCAAGCGCAGTGCAGTGGTGGTTGGTTTCGAGGGTAGAATGCTTGGTAGAAGGTTCAGCCCGGTTTGAGGCATCTTCATTTTGGCTCCCGAGGTGATGCCGTCAAAGAAGTGATCAACATTCTTAAACTATGGGTTAGCAGTGAAAGAAAGAGCCCGTCATTCATTTCTTCATTCATAGCGGAGTCTACTAAAAGAGGGACCAGCCTCATCATGGTGATTAGAGGACGCCTCTGATCGTTCACCTCTAATGTTACACTTTCCCTCTCAGTAATATGATCAATGGGATCAGTCGACTAGGACGATTCTTCTTCCAGTGAAGGCAGTGTAGGCAACGAGCAACCTCTGCCATTGTCGCGACTGCTTTGATGTGTAGTGTAGCATCTTCGCACTCTAGCAATGAGCAACCTCTACCATAGTCGCGAGAAGATGTGTAGCTAAGTCTTTTCAAAGCCTTCGTTGTTGAGGGCTTTTTGCTGCTGCCCAATAGAACGATTTCTTTAAGTTAGTAAAATCGCTTATGAGGGCTTTGCAACATTAAAGCACTCATTTTAGAGTGCAGCAAAAAGCAAGCCCTCTTCAACTTTTTGAAGTTGCTACATAAGGAGTGATTTTCTGTCTAGCATAAGCTACACATACACTGTAAATTGTTTATAGGGGGCTTCTTTTGCAATTTCAAATAGTTTAAGGGCTTTTTTTGCAAGGTCAAACTATTGGTAAGCGACAGCAAAAGGCCCTCTTCAACTTGTGCTTTTATGTTTATGTGAAGCAAAGCACTCTCAAACTTTGCGCAACAGCAAAAAAAAAGCCCTTGTTTTAGACTCGAAGAAAACGGGACGATGCAATGCGTGAAAGAACCAAGCAACCTAGCAACGGGAGAGCGTGCTAGTGCGAAAGCCATTGCTCTAATGCCTCGTGTAGTATAATTCACTCGCTCGGTAGCGCATCCATTTTCTTGCTGTGCTCTAGCGCAAAACTGTTGTGCGGCGTTTTCTTGTAGGGTAAAAAAGCAAACCAACGAATACAAGCAAGAAAACGGATGCGCTAGCATTAGCATTATTGCTTCTTGCTTTCGAGCTGTAGTTTGCTAGCTTTGACAAGACATGGCTACCACTAGCTGCTTTGCTCGTTGCCTACACTGCCTTCACTAGGATGGGAAAAGAGGTTCACGACCTTTGGGCCTTCTTTCTACCTCCACGCGACATTTCTTCATTAGCCTTGAATTTCTTACTAAGCTTCGTCAGCGCCAGGCAAAGAAAAATTAGGCGGCTGATCATCCGGAAGGACCGGCTACTGATCATCGCCTTCCTTGACTTCGCGTAGCGAAGAGATAGGGCCTTAACTTCGCTACTAGTGAATTTGTGTGGTATATAGATTGAGGGAGGGGGGCACCCAGAAAAGAAAAAGGAGCTTTGACCCGTTTCACGAGGGATTTACTTAACCTACAGAGCTTCGAAGGTTGAAGCTTTGTTGGCTAAACCCACCTAACTCCTTGATTACTGAGAGTCTACAACATCTAAGCGAGGGTAAGGAGCGTTGCTTCTGTCAATGAAGAAGCTGCAATGCAGGAGAATTTGATTCCTCATCGCTTTTACGGGACAGTTCCCCTGGTCCCCTCCCTCGTAATGAAGACAGTAGGAGCGCGGGCAATCTTCAATGAAGTGCCGCTGTGGGTAACAACGGACTTGAACCGCTGACTCTCTCGGTGTAAACGAGGCACTCTACCAACTGAGCTAATTACCCCCATATACTCATCACATATACCACTTTTCATTTTGCCCTCTTATCTGATCTGAAGAATGAAAAAGTGTTTCGACTGTGGCTTTTTAGTGTGCCCCGTCTTTTTCAATAGCACTGAAAAGAAGTCCCCCCTCATAACTGGCTTTTTTGCTTGCACCTGACATCTATGATATTCCTTTTCGTAAGTGACAGGTAGTGGCTTTAAGCGTCTTTACCAGTGGCAAGCAACGAGCAAAGCCCTAACGAGTTTTGTCATTAGCTAAGTCTTGTCAAAGCCCTCTTGAGGGCTTTTTGCTGCTACCCAATAGAGTGCTGCTTTGATGCAACGAGCCCCGAGCGAGAAGATGCAACGAGCAAAGCTAGTGGAGGCCTGCTCATCACTTTCTCTGCTATGAAGACATCAAAGGAAAGCACTTATGAGGGCTTTGCAAGGTCGAACTATTAGCAAGGTTTGCTTGCAGAGCTAAGCTATGGTTTGAGAGTGCTTTGCTTCACCTGCTAAGCTCTTTTTTGAGAGTGCTTCGTAAGAACAAAAAGCCCTCTTCAACTTGTGTTGTGCTTTTATGTTGCTACCACTGGCAAAGCAAGAGCAACCCTCGTTGTTGAAGCGAAGAAAACGACACGAAGAAAACCTTATCAAGCAAGGAGAGTGCGCTAGCGCAAAATTCGTTGCTCTAATGCCTCGTATAGTAAACTAGATTCGCTTGGTAGCGCATCTGTTTTCTTGCTGCGCGCTAACGCGAAAGCCGTTGCTCTAATGCCTCGTGTAGTATACTTCACTCGCTCGGTAGTGCATACGTTTTCTTACTAGGCCGACCGCAAGACAAGATATAGTTTGGATGGAAATCAATGGAGGCAATCCGATGAAGTCCTCTCGCCTCATCAACCCGAGACCGATGTGAGACTCCACGGTCTCGGGTTGATGAGGTCAGTTCCCCGACTCTCTTTGTGAGAGAAATTGCTTCCAATTCGTGTGGTCTCAGCCGATTGATCTATACATTACATTCATAGGGAGCTACCATGACTATGAGGTGGAACTCCGAGAAAGGCAATAGTGTCCTCAAGCTCGTCCCCTCGCTATCGGACCTGTAAGGGACTATTTGTTGGATTATTGAAGTTGACTACTCAGTCTACGACAAAAAGTCTATAATCGCCAACTCTGTCTTTGCTTTCGTATATTAACTATACTACTACTTTAGTTTTAGTCAAATACTACACGGAGAGTGAAGTTTATGAGCAAGCGAGTGTAGTATACTTACTACACAAGCCTAACCGTATACTACACGGAACTACACGAGAGAGAGAAGGCCCTTTGGTTAAGTTTATGAACAAGCGAATGAAGAAAGCGATATCAACGAGGTGGAACTAAAGAGCCAACACAACAAGCGAGTGTAGTATACTCACTCAAAGAGACTGTAGTATAAAACAAGGAACGAGCTAGGGTCGGTCGAGAGCCAACACGACAAGCGAGTGTAGTATACTCGAGCCCAGAAAGAGTTTCTTCCTTATACTACATACAGGGGAGAGTCGAATTGCAGTCCACTTTCTCCACTCCAACTACTCATGAAACTAGCACCTTTATCCCCAGGAAGGCACATTTGAGTGCCTCATGGCGAAGAGAGGCAGAGAAGAGCTGGGCTAAGCTGTTATTCTTTTTTACCTTAGCACTTAGCTTTATCTACATGCTGCAGCCCCACCTAGCATGTTTCGTGGTGGTTGTGATCATAGATAGCTCACGAGTGACTCGTAGTTACCGGTGACAGACAACGAGGAGGGGAGAGTGACATAGAGCGCTAAAGCAACTAGTCTATGACCCAATTCCGGATAGGTGATTAGGAGCCCTGAGACGCCATCCGTTCCCCAAGGCCGACTCCGACAACTTGGAGGCACTTCCCCGCTCTTTGTCTACCTAATCTAGCTTCAAGGTTCATCCGTAAGACAAGACCAGGTCGTTAGGTCAGAGCAGAGCCGGTAGGAGTGTTCAATTCCACGAGAGAGATTCAATATCAACGAGTACTTAAACGAATACGTACTTATCATTATGAAACGATTGTTCGCAGAGACGTCCAAAATCTTCTCCAAGCTTTGAGGCTTTAGGGTTGAGCTTTGTTGAAGATGTCTTGTAATGTATCTCTTCTATAACTCCCAAATCATCGACTACCACTAAACCATGTTAGTGAACTCAGCTTAGCGAATAGCGAACAATCCCTCGTTTGCTCCACCCCATTTCTTTTGATTTCTCCTTATTCGAACTCAACCTTGAGTCCCTCCCATCCGGATGGGCCCCTCGAACAGGAACACCCCCGGATAACGGGCCCACGAGGTTGAGACCTCTGGCATCCGCCATTTTCGGCATCTTCACAAGAAAAACCTACAACATACCTGATGTGCATTCCTCCGTTTGATGGCTTTGAATGATGAAAGAGAGAAGAAGGAGAATGAACGGAACCCTACAACATCACCAATGAATCATTGAGTCCCAGGAGACCCTATTGAGTGAGAGAGTAATTAGTCTTGAATTATTTGACTTTGGTAACCAAGAAGAAGCAGAAGAAGCAAATTGGGAAAAAATCAAGCATAAAAAGAATGATTTATCTTAGGGGTTAGGCAGCGATCCTAACAAAAAAGTTATCATCAAGCAATGTCGAAGGTGGATTTCATTTGTTTACAAGAGTGCAAGGGTTGCCAAAAGCCCAATATTTTTCTTTTATCTAAAGCAAACTTAGATGCCTCTAGTCCTACAGTGCCCGGACAGGAAATCTAAAAGCAACCCATTCAAAGGTCTATCTGGTCCTCTCTTCCCCCGCTACGGATGTCCTCAGTCTCAGTTTAGTGTTCGTTTCTGCCGCTATCTACTATGTGACCTCCGTCACCGGACAGGAAGCCAGAGGCCTCTCGCCGGAGGTCTCTGGCTCCTTAGGTCCGAAGCTGTATGCCACTGCCGCGCGTGGTGTCGATAGACCTGCAACTTCACCACCACGATCGGACATTGCAGGTTGGGCATCTATCTTTCGGAGGACAATGGAAGAAAAAGAAACCATAGGCAAGTCTTGTCAAAGCCTAAGTTGAAGAGGGCTTTTTGCTCTTACGAAGCTCCAAGCGAGAAGATGTGTAGCCTAGCAGCCAGTGGCAAGCAAAGCCAGTGGTAGCAACAAGCAAACAAAGCCCTCACCAACTATTGGAAGCCTCTCCTACGCAAGCCATTGGCCAAGTCTTGTCAAAGCCCACAACAACGAGGGCTTTTTTCTCTTACTTTGCCAATGGTAGCAACTTCCAATTGTTTAGGGTGCTTTGATTCCTGTGCTACACATCAAAGCACTTGCTCTGCTAGGGGGCAGCAAAGCACAAGTTTGAGAGTGCTTTGCCACCCTCACCTCATAAGTGCTTTCATTTGATGTCATGAGCAAGCTATCAAAGGCTTTGTTCGTTGCTACGTTCAGTTTACTCCACGAGCTTTCACTGCTCCGACCTCCCCATTTAGTTCCATCCAAGGCATTATACAGAGGAAACCTAGCTGTCTCAATACCACCCCCCCCCCCCCCCAACGCAGCGGTTCATCGAACTCCCCGAACTCTCGAATTCTGCCTCTCCGGAACAGGTTTCTTACTGCAGTGCCGATAGGGGCAAGCAAGCTTGCTTACCAAGCCAAGTTATGACAAGCTATAGGGCTTTGGTACTAAATGGGTAGACAGGCGGGGCTAAACTTATGCTTTCTTTCATTGAAGGCTGAACCTTCGGATGAAGTCGAGTGTCGGGGTTAAGGGCCAACCAACCCTGTCGTTTTCGGAGTGCTGAGCTCACTCCCTTGTTTTCTTCTTCTTCTTTTGTGAGTGGTAAACTTGCTAACACTTACTTAGATTATATTTGAGTAGTTCGCCCTCACTTTAGTAGGTAGTTCCTATGTTTATTCCATTGCAAGTTTGTTCAATTATCTTCCTTCTCTTTCTGTGCTCGCTCCCGAGAAGTCTCTTTTGTGTTGTTCCCTTGTATTTCGTAAGTAAACGAAGACTCCCCTCGCACGTTTATTACTTCGCTTCTTGCTTTACGAAAAAAAGTGAGGCAACGACCTTACCTTCGGAAGGGTAAGGGAAAAGAAAAAAGGGTAGCCATAAAAGAAAAGGTCGGTGCCTGATTGCAGGCTGCATAAAGGAAGCTCCTATGTTCCCACGTTTGTACTTCCCACTTGCGATTTAGGTTTGACTACCTAACCTCCCTCTATGGTTGTCAAAGGTAGGAGCTGTTCATATTCGAAATAGGTCTATCTTCCATCTTTCTATCATTTTAGCTGCTCCCAAAGCTTACCCTTTCTTACTTTCTTTATGTAAAGCAGCAACTTCATACAACTACTGGTATTTCAGACTTCTCGGGTCGGGAGTTTTGTTCTTCTAACCCTTCGTTGGCATAGAACACCTAGTGCCAGAAGATTGAATTCGATTTGAAAATGGGAGTGGAGTTCTTTTTCTTTAGGCTTTTCCTTGATTGAAGTAGTAACCAGGACATACCTCAAAACCGGACTAAGTACTGGCCTGCCCAACATACTGTCTGCGATGAGCATCTTCCCCTTAGCACAAAGTCCCCTTTCCTTGAAGATTCCAATCCCTGGAGTCCCAAACTTTCCTCTCCTTCTTCCCGAGCTTATACAACGAGAACTTGGTTTCCGAAATTCGGGGGGCCTTTAGTATTGAAAACCGTCAAGATTTTTTTTGCCTCTTTGTTTTGTTCAACATGTGATGCTCTGCCACCATTCCTAATTCCCCGTTGCATCATTAATCCAAACTCTGTCCAGATTGACTACAATAGCTTTCCTGTCACTAGCAATAACAAGCCCTACCGCACCCTGTCCGGTTGATTGATGCTACCTAAAAGCAGGTGTGATCAACCAGGGACAGAGATATGACTGGAACGAGTCAAAGGGACAGGACCATAAAAAACCTAATTTTTTTCATTCAATGTCAACCCCATGATTGAATACGATATTGTGACCGTGCCATACTTCTTCATTCGATTCTTCATCCCATTCCTCATCGGAGGGGCGACCGAGAGATAGGATAAACATCCTACTTATTACGTACTTACTTCATGCGCTTCATGCGGTGCGCTAGCGACTGCCTACTCCGTTTGCCTTGCCCCATTATGCAACTAACGCCCTCAATCAAGCTTTATGCCGCCCCTATTGCCTGTCCGGCTGCCTCTCGACTTATCTAACCAAAATAGCTAACCGTCTTCTAGCTAACCAACATAGCTAACCGTCTTCTCTCCACTTCTTTAGTCGCACTTCTTTTGCCAAAATCTTTGAATCAATGAACCAGCTTGATCTGATGAATAGGGGATAGCATGTTATTGAATATTAGAACAGCGTCAGCAGCAGGAAAAGCTTGTCCCCCCATCTGGACTGGTTGACTGGCATGGCACGGGGCCCCTAGGCCAAAAGGAAGCAATGGCGATGCGTCTTTCTGGTTCGAATGAACCAACCGGTGGTTGACGCTTCTCAGGAACATGTGCTTCTCGAGCGAAATAATTTTCGGAGAATGAAATGTTCTCATCATCTTACGGCATGAGAACATTCAAAATAATCAATCGCGCGCTTAGACTTTCTGCGTAATATAGAATAGCTATGAACTACAACCGTGCTGGGCCATCCTCCATCCAATGAATGGTTCATCCAATGGTGATCGGAGCGAGCACTGAACCGTTGAGAAATATTCAGGGCTTGCCTCACCCACCACTTCGGGCGAGGTGGATTGGACCTAAAAGAAGGCATTCTGTGTCTGGAGAAAAGCTTGCGTTCGCGGCCCGAAACTGCTCAGCAGAGGACGCTCATAGTTTCATGAGAAATCCATTCCTTCGGGTATTTGAAGGAGCAAGCATGTTTCTTCCGCTGCAATAAAAATGATTCCTTGCCTTAGCCCGCAAATAAGGAGCAGATAAGGATTCAGTCTCGCTTGATCACTCGCTTGGGTTATAGGTGAAAGGAAGACTCCAAGTAAGGGGAGTCATTACTAATCTAACAATTTACACTTATCTTCCTATGGTACCCAAGCATGGAGATCAATCTCAGTCCTATTCTTAAAACTAGCCAGGGTAAGTTCTTAGTCATTGAGGAAGACACACATACCTAAACTTATACGTCATCGATTCATAAGAAGACATACTGGGGACATATATACAATTAGGATGAAGAATCTAAATAGGGGGGGAGGAATACTTACTAATAGAATTGTAGGATGAATCCTAAATAGGAGTCTAACAAGAGTAACACTTGACTTGCTAGTATGGTACCAAAGAAAACAGTAGAAGGAAGGAGAGACCTAGATGTAAGAGTCATAATATAAGAAGAAGTAGGGGAGGGGGGAAGAGAAAGAAAACTTTCCTCGTAGCAGTCTTACTTTGACTAGTCTTCCTAAGGAGGTAGTAAGGTAAGTAAGTACGTACTACTAATGACCAGAAGCAGCTAGCCGTATGTACTAAGAGCGGGGGGAGGGCCTTCTCTCGAGAGACAAAGCCCCATAGTTCTACACCCAGAAAGGCAGTGCTTAACCAGGCACTGAAGAGGGAATATGAACTACCAGAAACCCCAAGGTGCAGGTACGAGAGGAGCTATTCCTAAAGCCAAAGGCAAGTGGAATGGTCTTCGCCTTACATATTCGATTACCTCACTCGTGGCTTAGAGCCATGATGAGAATGGGCTAGAAGCCTCATTTCAAAGGTCTCATGTCTCTTCTATCATGAGGAGAAGGAGAAGAAAACTCTCAAAATAGCTACGAGGTCATAAAATGGACAGAGAAGCCCTTTAAATGAGCTAGAAGCCCTCTCTAAATCATCTCTCGTGAATTAGTATGCTTTTGGATTCACTATGTTTGCTCAATCTAGAGATTCACCATCTTTATGGGTGCATTCTCGAATGAATTTACCAACGAGGAAAGCCCCAACGAGTTTTGTCGTTAGCGCGCCAGCAAACTACAGCTTGAAAGTAAGAAGCAAGCGTTAGCGCCGCGCATCCGTTTTCTTTCTTTTCTTCTCGCCGCGCTAGCACACTACTTCTTCGCAGCTAGTGCATACATAGTTTTCTTCGCAACGCTAGCGCACGTAGTTTTCTTCGCAGGTAGTGCGCACTACGTTTTCTTCGCAACTAGCCCGCACTGTAGTTTTCTTTGCTGGTGCATTTCATTATGAGCTCAAAAGTGGAAGGCTGATTAGTGAGGCCTTAAGAACCTACTAGATAATCCATACCATTTGTGCTTGAAGCAAGTAGGTGACACGAATCGATGGTTTCTATGTTTCAATTGGATACAAATTCCTTGGATGCGTTTGAAAGCCTCGAGATGAATTGACTCTTGCAGAGCTCATTCTTTCTAGTTGGGAAAGGTTTGACTTGTGTCTCC
>NW_006499997.1:3214959-3259527 GCF_000471905.2 Amborella trichopoda | reverse complement strand
GGACGACAAAAAGCAATCCTTACAGTTGCCTCTTCTGTAGGAGTTTAAGACTTTTGTCTTTCCCCCAGGGCCATCAATCTCCTGGCCCTTGCTTAACATCGTAAACGGATTCAGGTCGCTGGTTGATTGGACCCCCACCCAAGATACGAGAGAGCCCGGGAGGAATGAATGGTTCCCTGGCACTGAATGGGATGGACGTTCACAGTCCCCCAACCAACACAATAAGAGAATGAGGGAGCTAATCTGCTTGTGCAGGCAAGGACCGCTCGGCTAGGGCGCTAGGAGGAGCAGTGATATTCATTGACGTGATTATATGTTCTTCGACATCCGTAACAATCGAAGCTCTGCCCTTTGCTTCGCCCCCTGTTGTCTCCTTCCAGTTGCTCAATGAAAAAATGTTGTAGTCAACCCGTTCTCATTAAACGAAACACTACCATACACGTCCTTCATTTCTACTGTCGTCCGCATTTCTATCCACCCGCGCATGAGATCAGATCGACTACTCTACTACCATAATGCCGAAGTTCTTCAAGAGGATGGAGAATGAAGAGCGGGAACCCTCTTCTTCCTTGCTTTTTTCGAGAAGAATCAAACCGGAGACGGGCCTCCTAGGTAGGTTTCTGGGAAGGAAGGTGTTTAAGAAGACTACTATTCCACACCACAAATCCTTGAGAGTGATGTTTTGGAGCTTTTTGCTCAAGGGGATCAGCTAATTCTCTTAGGAATCTTTTTTTTTTTAGTTAGTTAGAAGAAAGCCCGGGTACATCAAACGTCTTGAAACTTTGGTAACCACTTTGTTTGAGATTGCGAAATCCAGAATGGTTCCGGGAGCCGAGGGAAGGAGGGGAGATGTTCACCTTTAGATTTGAAGTAGCGCCCTTTGAATCTTAAGTTGTACTAGGAGAATAAGCAAGCTATCGAAACGACTCGTTGCAACCGAGTTCCCCAACAGCAACTTAGCTTAGTAGCAGAACTCTTTCTACAGCGTGGTGCTGCTGGATGCTTCTGATCAATAGAATAGGAAGAGGAGGAAGAACAAGAAAAAAGCTTACGATGAGCATCTATTTGAGTCAATTATTTCAAAGATTTAATTCAAGTTTTCTCTTATGTAGTGGAAACGCCTCACAATCTTCAGTTTTACATTAAGGTAAGAAATGTTCTTGGTGGATGCAGGACACCCCAAGAATTTGTATGCAAGAAGAGCTTATAAGAGTGCCAAGCAACTGAGCCGCCAGGTTTGAGAGTAAGATGGGATCCACAAATGTAGTGGCTGGTGAATCACTGATCCAATAGCGGATTTTGGAGAGATTCTACATCGATCTAGTGGTCGGTGAATCACTGATCAAAGAGCGAGCAGCCACTAGGTTTGAGAAGAAGGTGGGATCCACAGATGTAGTGGCTGGTGAACCGCTTCTTCTTCTTCCACGAAGATTTAGACAAAACCGAGCTTTGATGGAACTGAACAAGATTTGGCGAACGAATAAAAAGGTTAAAGGCTTTCTTCTTGAGAGAGTCAAAGGTATTCAGTAGCAATCGCAGATTTCATTATTTTTCTTCCATTCCATCTTTTCATAAGTCAAAGGATATCGAATGATCGATTCACAATTGAGAGCATTAATCCAAAAAGGACTAATATTGTGGTGTGGTGTTCTAACAGCGGCAGTTCAAACAAAAGCTTGATGAGCCCTGCTTACAAGAAAAAAGAAAGAGAACCAATTTTCAATTCCGAAGCTTAGCGTCTCCTGATAACACTCTACCACCTTAATCCATTCATTTTAGGGTTAAGCATAGATTCCAGCCCTATATTTCCATAGCGAAGAAAGGCTCTTGTTCGAATGCGTGACTGTGGCGTGCCTGTCACCCCGGCACTATAATTTGGTTGGGGCCGGCAAGAAGACTGCGACTAGGGAGACGAAGAATGGAATTGAAGGCATAGTCTCACATAATTGAACACCAACCAGTGTGTTGGTGGAAGTCACTTAGGAATTTGTCTAGAGTCAAATTGGTCTGAAACTTGCTTCCTAAACATATCTCATAAGTCATTATAGCTATTATTATTAGTGAACACGTAGAAGCGCCTACTGAACTTATTAACAAGCACCACCACATCCTCCTTTGCTTGGGTGACTCGCTCTATTGAGAGTCCGAATAAATTCCTGATCAGATCTATAGGATTTTGTGCTAATAGTGGTTTTGTGGCTTGTAGTGAACCTCGTCAGCTTCTGCGTCCAGTTCCCGATCAAAGTTAGCTCGGCCCTTCCAGCTTATATATGATTCTAGGATCTCTCTACTTATCTTGCCCCACGCCTTCCTAATAGCCAGCCTGAAAGATTTTCCATTGCGTAGTTTCCAGATGATTCAACACGTAACTGTTGGGATAGTCGTCCACATCCTCTTTGTCAGGTCTCCTCTTCTTCTTCTTCTGATGCTGGCCGCTTGACACAATTTTCCTTTAGATTGTCCTCCTGATACAGTGTCTTCCGCCACAAATCTTGACTCCATCTGCAATCAAACAATAGATGCTGGCCTCTTTCGATCTCCCTAATAGTCGGCAATAAAAGGCCCATGGAAGCCCAATCTAAACAATCTGTCTCCTGTCATGTCAGGTTGATTCCGTGCAATGTTGCCTATCTGAAAGTAAGGATCCAGGGGTAGTAATGGAGTTGCCAGATTGTTTGAATTTTATTCGGTCATCTGTCTTTTGGTAGAGAGTTCTTAGTAACCAGCATCCTACCTTGCTCGAATATTCGCCTATCTCGGTGGACGGGTCGTAGGCCATTGCCTCTTCCTCATAAGAGTCACGCCATTGGCTGGGTTGGAGTTCTTTAAACTTCTTTTGTGCAGTTATCGATTGCAGTAGAACCTGCTCTTATTTCCATTTACCATCTACAGTTAGGACCTTAGGAAGGATTTTGTCCTTCTTTCGACTGTAATGTAACCAATTCTCTTTTAGATTCCATCGCTTGAATTTCTTTTTGTCCCATTATCGAATTCTCTAGCAGGTCAATGCTCCTACTCTGTTATTCTTTTCATGGCTCTTAAGATGTTATGTTGTTCCTCCATACCAGTGAAGGCAGTGTAGGCAACGAGCTTTGCCCCGACGAGTTTTGTCGTTAGCTAAGTTATGTCTTGTTAAAGCCAGCAACCGTAGGCGCGAAAGCCAAGAAGCAAGGGTGCGTTAGCGCCGTGTCCAGCATCTGTTTTCTTGCTTGTCTTCGCGCCGAAGTGCATTTGCTGGTTTGCTATTTCACACATAGTTTTCTTCGAAGCTAGTGCGCCCAGCAAGAAAACGTATGTGTTGCCAAGCAAGTGAAGTATACGTAACGAGGCATTAGAGCAACGGCTTTTTCGCTTGCGCGTAGCAAGAAAACAGATGCACAACCGAGCGAGTGAAGTATACTACACGAGGCATTAGAGTAACGATTTTCGCGCTAGCACGCTGTCTCTGCTTGGTGTAGTTTTCTTCTCTTCAACAACAAGTGCTTTGACATTGCTACCACAGGCAAAGCTCGTTGCCTACACTGGCCTTAGACGCCGCATAAAGGGTTACACATAATTATAGATATATGTATCTACTTATATTAGTAGATGGAGGTTCACCGAAAGCCAATATATCTTAGGCAATTATTTAGTTTCATATAGCCCGTGAGATAAAAAGGTATCATAGGTAGTAGACTTAGACACACCTATAGTGACCCGAATGATTGGCTATAGGTATATAGGGTACCTTAGCTAGCTATAGTAATGGATTGCGCCCGTCCAAGCCCATAGTTAGGTTCGTTGGTAGCCTTAATTTGATAGCGGTACCATCCTTTCGTGTTTGCCCTTAGTTTATCTATTGGGTTCCTTAGTCTAAGATAGCACCATATGAAGTTCGCCTTTGGATCTAAGGAAAGAGATGTCTCAGACTCTTTGTCAGTTACTTGAGAAAAGAATTTTGATGAAAGTAATCAAGAAGGAAATACAAGCAATTGCGAGGAAGATGAAAAGGGAAGAGGATGAGAAAGCTATGTCCATTGTGAAAATCTAGACTAGATAAGGAAGGATTTAGAGTCAAAGAAAAACAAGAGGCTATTTTCTAATAGGCTGCTATCCAAGCTTACTTTATGGATAAGCTATGACACTTCTAAAAGAAAGTGCGATCTTGACAACTCAACTATTGCATCAATGGCACTAAACTTTGAAAAAGGAACAATTTACGCTAAGCATGTATTGAAAATAAAAGCTATTCTATCCACATGCGAGATCATAAATCCCTTTCTCCTGCTACTCAGATCACCACCCATCCCCAACTTAGTACAGCGCGAAGGTGGATTGTTAGAGTCAATTCAGGATGTGAAGCAAGCGCTTACTCAGACAAGAGTCAAATGTTTACGTATCATTGACCTCCCTAAGGTGGCACACTCACAAAGGATAACTATCCAAACTAAGGGCCCGATTCTCTCATGAAAGAGAACTAAAAGGGGGTGGTTGAAGAGGGGACCAACTCCAACTGGGCACTTACTCCAAACACCATGGCCTTTCAGATACGAATTCTTGACCAATGGTGGTGACCTTACTTCTCCACAGCAGAAGGGCCAAGATTTGCTCGAAAGTCTCCTAAGAAGGAGAGAGTTCCTAGAATCCTATTGTGAGAGTGAAACTATCTACACAAGAATATAACGAAAAGAGAACAACTATCTTATCTACTCTCTAATCAAAGAGCAACTAGCAAATAACAATTAAGAAAGAGGGGAGGGGAAGGGGCTAGTGTGAGGCATTCCCCTTTTTTCGTTTTTGATTGATTTATATTTGTCCTTGCTCCCACGAAGACTTTTGTCACTTTCCGGCCTCCTAGAAAACTGAAACGCAACTAGGCTTAGAATTCAGTTGAATTTGCAATTCAATCCCTTTTTATTTCCAATAAATACAGACCGACTTCATTCAAGCAATCCAAATAGGTGGGCGCTAGCATTCCATGCGCCGAGTGCTGAGGCGTATTTGCGCTACGGTAGTCTATTCACTGGCCCGGGGCAAACAAAGTGAAAGCACATCTGCCAGCTATCTACTAGTCAACTATCTCGTACTGGTTCGTTGGCTGAGGAATGCAGGGCTTTTAGCGTGGTTTTTTTTAACCTAGAATCATCGGTCGTAATATATGTAGGCCTCGGCATAGACATGAGTGTAGCTTAGGATCATTGGTATGATCGGCTGACGTGTGATGGCTAGGTGCTTTGATTTGTATGAAGTAAGCATCGTGAGGTCGATAAGCTGTTGCTTTAGGTATAAGTACCATAGCATTTGCATCTTTATCTCGTTCATTGCGTCGAGAACTACTATACAAATGACTCTGATGGGAACTGGATCCACTAAAGGTACTTCTTCTGGTCCTGCTCCAACCACCTTTGCTTCTGTCCCAACCGCTACTGATGCTAGCGATCACAAAGGTACAGATCTAGACTTAGAACTACTCGTGTTGATGATGGTTAGGATGCGAGGAAAGAAGGTGTTGCTTATATAGCTGCCTATTGCTCTGGTACCTATCTATATTTTACCTATGTTACCCTTGCTTCTACGCTGCCTATATATGTATGAAGCTACCATACATAACCAAAGTTTTCTTAGTTAACTTTGAAACCTACGCCTCCTTTGCTTATCCTACTTCATCTTCCAGATCTATATCTCTATTACGAGCATCAGTAACTGGACTTGACCACAAGCACCTGAATAACCATCATAAGATCCTGACTCTCGAATTGGAGTTTCTGCTTCTTGGCCAACAAACACATTTCGCTGAACATCAGACCGAGACTTGATCTACTTCTTCACCTCGATCACGAAGGTAGGGAAATGGCGGAGCACTTACCTGAGCATAGCGAAGGTAAGGGGTCTGTAACTAACTGAAACCACTGGGTCGGGTTATTCGTATTCACCTAATCCCAATCTCGATCAACTACTTGATATGCTAGTAGAGGATCCGCTTATGGAATTGGAATTTTGGATGCTCTAGGAACTTCTGCATCTTGAACTGCTTGTCCTGCTTCAGCTTTAATAGAGAGCTCTGATATATACGATGCCACTGGGGGTGCTACTTCTGGATCGACTTATAGCTATGCTGGTCGGGGTCTGGATCTCATCGAAAGCGCGCTCAAATTGTTCAATTCAATCAAAAACCACTGAACAAATCATAGAATCTTCATACCTATCTAGCATTATATCAAACAAAGAACCTCGATCTCATTTCTGGATCATGCTAGATGTGAGGAACGAGACGTTCTTCGATTGAAATACCCCAAGAAATATATGTACCAAAACCCTCGACAGTACTAGTAGCTAGCTAGCTTTCTGCTGTCTTTGCTTTCTGGCTTGGCTGTCTTCCCGCCTTTGCTCTTGCTGCCTCCACTGCTGCTGGATAAAGAACTAGCTCATACGCTTCCCTTTTGATGAACTAATTTCGTAGCGTAGATAGACTCAGGAGTTAAGCCTTTGCGAGTCCGGGATCTCATAACATAACTGCATACCTGGATGGAAACTCCCCTTCTTAAAGCAAGCTACAAACCAAGGGGCAGCCCATTCAACCCAGAACCAAGCGACCTTTTCTCCAAACAGAGACTGAACCAGCTGACGTGAAAACGTAACTGGAAAGCCGTCTGTCGCAGACTGATGGTCATAACTATATAACTGCTTCCCACGAATCTTAGGCAGAGGCTTCTCTTGATCGAATGTACCATCCATGGGAATCCGACGAAGGACCTCCATACACCAATTGTGAACACGCAGTATAGAACTTTTCTTGAAGTGATTGCAAATTGCAAACACTCGCCTCTTTCCTCCGCCCTCCACTGAACTCCTCAGCTGGCCCATTGTTAATGAATGCTCTCTAAGATTCCACCTAATACAAGCCATAATAAGCTTTGATAACAGGGGACTAACAACACTAAAACTCCGGGTGGGCCTAACGTCGAATTCCAAAGAATCCATATAGGCATCGAAAGGGTACAAGGTGTACCGCTCTGTCAGCCGCAACAGATCAAGTTCTATCGAACGAGTGAAAGGAGAGAACAACAGGCTAGTAACAGCCTTAAGCTCCCCGATCACCCCTGTGATGCGGTTAGGTCCACACTTGTCTCCCGATGAGGAGGGACAAGACGATTAGGATGGACGCCACTTCAAGCCTGTATTAACAGACATGGAGCGAATGTCCTTCACATATCTGCTGAAAAGCATCCGTGCTTGCTACCATGATCAACTTTGCTAAACTGAACACCGACAGGTCAAACTGGATGAGCAAGTCAGATTGATCATCCACCACCTTAATCATACGACGATGAAAGGCAGGGATAATACGAGGCAGACCGCACCGAGTCAGCGATATAGAACAAGGAAGGGTACAATGCTTATTGAAAGCTCCAGATCTTGAAAGACCTGAAGAGCCAACGTACAACTTTTAAAAAACGTGGCTAGATATAGCTAAGTACACCTTCGCTTGAGTCTGACAAACGCCTTTACAAGAAGGTATACTGTTATGCAGTTTTCCTTAGTAAGACCACCGAAGACCACTATCTGGACTCTATTAAGGAGCCCAATCAGTAGTTGAGGACGCTCAAATGTCCTCTGCCATGACCGCACACCTAAGCGCTCGATAACTGAAAAGAGTCGCTGGTTATTAGTTTTACGACTGATTGATTGAATTACTTTAGTCATTCTTAGTCAACCCCGAATTACGACTTTGGCTTTTGCTTTGTCTCAAGCAGGGCTCTAGTTTAGCAAAGTGATTGATTGGATTCTACCTTTGGTTATGGAGAGGCAACTAGCAAAGACAGTGGCGAGCAAAGCACCATCTCACATAGGAGCCAGTGCCGAGCAACAAGCAAAGCACCCTCTCACATAGGAAGAAGCCAGTGCCAAGCAACAAGCAAAGCACTCTTCCACCAAACAGAGTTTAGGAGCTATACAAGCAAACCCAAAGGTGTTAGCTTCCCTTGCTCTTGCTTTCGATAAGCGAGTAAGAGTAAATCCTGTATTTGCTATAGCAGTTACGAGTGTACGGTAGATTTAGAGTTTTTTTCTCTTGGGAAGCAATCCAGTGAAACCACCGCAGAGAAAATCTTTCTACTGCTTCAGGTGGCAAGCTGACCCGTGTTCCTTTCCGTCTTTCGGGCTTGGTTGGTACTCAAAAAGGCAAATAACTGAAAGCCTTGTTCAAGCAAGCCCTTTCATGTCAATTGTGCTTTCTACAAGCAGGAAACGACCTTTTTGACGATCCACAGGTTCTAGTTAGACCCCCGGATTCTAGAGATGTGGAGATGGATTTGTTAGGGGTGACTTTGAATCACTCACGCTCGATCCACCTCACCCTAGAGTAGGGTGAGCGACCCTAAAAACCAATTTGGAAGGAAGGAGCCAACATGTATGAACCCAATGACCCTCCCATCCACCCGTTCTCGTGTGAAAGGCAATCCACGTCTGTGATATCGTACCCATCTCCATCAAATCAAGCAGTTGCTCATTCCGCAGATCATCCAATCCTTCTTCTTAAGACTTTTTTTTAGAGGGCTTCCGGATAGTTCGGTATCGACTCTCGAGAATCGTAGAAAGAATCTCTTGTCGAGTACAGCCGCGACTAGTTGTGAAGTAGCTTGTAGCTTCCGGCTTCCGCTTTCGGCAGCTAGGCAAGTCAGTAGGCGAGCGGTGGTCGTAGAGAATTTCCTTTCAGTAAGCGGTTTAGGGTAGTCCAGTTTCGTTCAAGGGGGAAAACGTGAAGCAGGTCAGTTTCCATAGTCATAACACAGTTCGTCGGGCGGTTTATAGGACAACTCCTTCTTTTGATGCTCTAAGGGTAAGTGGATCAGAGTCAATTCTATCTTTTTGTTCAAATGATTGTCGAAAACCACCTCTCGTTTCTCCCGCTCTAGTGCCTGTCGTTAATGCGTAGAAAATAATGGAGAGCAGCTTCTATCTATCGTTCTCCATCTTCAGGTGTAGACAGCTTACAGAGTGTGAGCGATCTCCCATCCCCTCAACTCAGCTCTTCAAGCCGCCTTTCATTCTAGCTTGACTTGTCTTTCGCTTCCAACCTTTTTAGGTTGTTTGCGGGATAACCGTTCTTAGGGTAATCAAACCTGCTAGTTAGCACAAGAAGGATTAGTTAGCACTACCCCAGATCCATATGCATATTAAAATAAGAGGGTAGACAGAGGTGCAACCTTATTGGCTTCAGCATCCGATTTGTCCATCAAAGAGCTTAGTCTGGGCATCAATGCACCTCTCTACGCCTTAGCCTATCCTCGTCGCGGATTCTAATGCCTATTCATATATATGCAACCTAAGCAGCTACTTCTAAGCATCTACTAGTGTCCTCGACACCTTAATAGCTTATTCAATCAAAAGGAATTGATAGAGGAAGATGAATGTGCAATGGAATTGCAATTAGATGGTTGTACTGCTACTGCTTCCTTTAGCTGCTCCGGTATCGGCATCAGCAGCATTCACAGCTGAGCTGATTCTATCACTCTCACTTGCAGCCTAGTAAGTAACATGAACCATGGCATTCGATGCTTCCTGTACTACTCTTTGGGGCGAAGGTTATGCTTAGTGTCCATTATACTATGGAGAACTACTGGTACCGGACTAGAAAGACAGACAACATCCTATGAGAAGGGCATGTAGCTCGAGACAATCTAAGGCCAGTTCCTTACTCGCGTACGCGAAGAAAGAGGCAGACAGATTCGGCCATTTACTACCGTTAGAATAGAATCAGACTATACTACTGAAAGTTACCCACGACTAAGGGGATAGTAAGAGCACTTGCCTAGCCTAGCCTTCTGGAAAGGAGATAGATCCAAGTGACGGCACGTATTCTGAACTGAACTTTCTTTCGAAACAAAATTCAATAAGGACTTGTGAATGCCAGCCCTAAATCAGTTTACCGAAACTCCGATTGATTGGATGGAAACCTCAACTTACCAATTGGATTCTCGAATAGGTGTGGGTAACAATTACGCCATTTACGAATACCAAGCCTGTAGAAGTAGCAAGCTAAGCCCAACCATGGAAGCTCAGAAGCAAAGAAAGCTGGGGAAGGTGTCGGTTTAGAATCCATATGGGATGAAGGAAGGCAAGGAGTAGAAGAAGGCCATGGAGCTTCTCTCGAATTTGCTGTGCCAATCTGCTCTCTGGCTATTGTGCGTACGAAACTTGCCTTCAAGCTTGAAAATGCCCATCCATCCTGGCTTTAAACATAGGATTTGCAGCATATGACTATTACTATATAAAAGGAAGCACAGAAGGAGCATCTGATTACTGAACCACTATGGGATCGTCGCTTAGTGCATCGATGCCTTTAATTTCAATTGAATAAGGGCTTTGCCTCTCTTGCATTTGGACTTTTTCACGCTATATGCTGCTTTGCTCTCTCTGTGAGCTTAGCTTTCTTTGATGTTTGCTATCATGCAGTAAGATGCCTTCCCTTTAAGACTAAGGGCTTTTCCAGAACGAACACTGTAATCAAATCCTTCTGCTGTTCTTTCCCTGACCCAAAAGAAAGTGAATTCCTTTACTTGGAAGCCATGGCAAGCTTTTATCCTTATTGTACTGGTTCCTTGCAAGTATTAAGCAGTTCTATCCTCCAATTCTTCAAACTTCTGTGCTTAAGCTTAAGCAAGCAACAACTTCAAAGCTTATTAGCGCTAGCGTACGCAGCCGTTTTTCTCCTCGGGGCTCTCTGGAACCACAACACAAGTACCCAACAAGCAATAGTTGAGCGCCCTAGCTATAAAGCAGTTGCGCTAACGTGCAGTAGTTTCTTGCTCCCTATTGAGAAGGTGCAAAATGACCTGTCAGAGACGGCCAACCCAATCTCGACGAACCTTGCCTTGTTCGTTTTACCTCAAAGCCAGACTTGTTTCTTCCTTCAGGAACACATGTAGCGGCCATTTACTTTTTCTACTCATTTACAGAATGTGAAACGTAGCCTGTTTCCCCACCGTATGAATGGGAAAACGAGCAACCCCTTTGATGGAGAAAGCCAGGCTGCTGCTTCAGATTCTAATCGCCCGGAGCATTGACCTCGTAGTCGCCAGCAATCAGCCATTCCTTTAGCAACTCAGATGTCTACCCTTGTTACTCTCAAGCTCCCTAGTGTACTCTACTTGTGTAGGGAGTAGTAACAAAACAAAAAGCAGGTGGAGCAAAAATCTTCCATGCAACCTCCATATCCCATAAGAATTTACCCAGAATTGGTAGACATTCTCATAGGTGAAGCAAATCAATTCACAGGATCATCTATATTGGTCTAAGACCTCTATCTTGCTATTCTACTTGACTTTTTTCTTTCTCGCCCTACAGTCGTGAAATCTCATTCACCATGGGAACAACTCATTCTATCTAGACTTGGGGACTACTTTACTCTGATCTCTAACGGAGGTAGGGACAGGATTCGAACCTGTAGTCTGCAGTACCGAGTAGGGACCAGACAACCCTATGGAGGCAGGCCTGAATACTGCCATAGACTGATGGAATTGGAACCCTCCCAAGAATGGGAGTGCCATCCCAGCCAGCAGATAACCAATCGCTAGCCCATGGGATTCCAAACCTCTGGAAGAAAGGCACACAAAACAAAAGGAAAACTTGTGACCACAAACTTGAATTACCAACTAAACCCAACGGTCGCTTCTGGGGGATGATGTTTAGCCCGAACCACTCTCCTCAGAGATGCATGCCATAATGTCTTCTCGCTGTGTCGCAACTATCCAGCTCTCTCAAACCCGATATACCCACCTTTGTCGTCCCATCGCAAGCACCCACAATGTCATGATCACATTGGTCAATCTCCTCAACGTGTGATCAAACTACTCAACCAAAAAATCATTATCTGAGAGAAAATTTTGTCGATCTGTCACTCTAAATCCGGCACACGGATCTATACCCGCCAACATCTGTCAACATGAACTCTGTGCAATGAACACTAACTGAAAGGGGTCGGGAATGAGTACCTATCCCTTACGGGAATCAAACCCGTGTCTTCGAAATGAAAAGACGATATCGTAACCATTGGACGAAAGGGACTAAAAAGCCATTCTTCCTAAACACCCTCAGCCCCGAGCATAGAAGTGGTTCGTTTTATTTCTATACGCAATTCGAGATTTTTTTTATGTTCATGTTGGCGATTTCTAATGTGAATTCAGGGTTCCAAACCTTCCTAGAAGTCGCTATCAACGGATAAGAATTCCAATCCTTTAATGATATCTGATCAAAGCCTCTTCTTGTTGTTTCCTTCTATAAAAGGTTCTTTCTGTCTGTCATGTCCTATATTCTTTCCTTACCTTACTCAGCAGCGGCTCGGGTCGGCTTCCTCCAAACATCGTGGGCTTAATCTTTCCAAAAACCTTTCTGGGCTGGGGTACAAGTAGAAAGGCCCTCATATTCTTCTTTTGATTAAAGAGAGAAGGGATTGGAAAGCACTAAGACTTTGTTACCGTCTGCTAAGAAGGATCTTAAGGAAGAAGCAGGGGCCGCGGTAGCTACCCTCTCTTGAGATCATCAATGTCTTTACTAAAGAAAACAGGAGTAGCAGCTGCCTTAAGCAAGACTCTCTGTTGTGGGTGAGTGACTTACTGGAGATTTTTCTTTTCCTTGAATTGGCCTTAGCTAGTCTCTACAATCGGAGGTCCTTGCAAAGCAGAGCCATCTACTTCTCTCACATACCCTTAAAAAGAGCATGTCCGGAGAATAAGAGGACCTTTTCTAGTCTTGATGGGACCTAGCTGCTAGTGAATTCTTTTCCAAATCTTCAAAAGTCCATTCTTTTGATTGTATTCATTCGAGGGGTAGGGTATATGATTGCTTGAAATTTAGAAGGATCGAAGAAAGACCGTAGATCGTAGAGAGGCTTCAGCTAGCACCTATCTATCCTCATTGGAAAGAACATTGTGCCTATCGTGATTTGGCCCAAGCAAGGGAATATACCTCGGGAAAGTGCTGGTGGAGTTCGGGCTGAGGCTGTAGTTTCAAATCCAACAAAGAAAGTATTAAGCAGAATCTAGGTCTAGACAGAGCAAATGCGATTTACCGACTAATTAATAAAAAGAAGGGCTTGTTGCCTGCTCTAAACTAAAGGAATGGAAGAAGGCTTCTCATTCTTGAAAGAAAGGAAGAAAACAAAGATGCACGAGCCATTGCAAGAGAATTAGCTCAAGGGAAAGATCAGCCTAACAGTATGAAAGATATGGGGAAAGGAAGGGAATCGATGCAGCCAATGATATAGGTAAGAATTGCCTACTCTATTAGGTAGGGCTCTTGTGCTGTCGATAGGGTAACTCATTAAGTTAGATTAGAAGCGGAGCTCTTAAAGGCCTAATACATAGGAGTACTAAACCTTGGCGAATTTCCCTCCTAATATATTAATTAAGTAGTAAATGGCCACATCCATTTGCCTCGACCGGATCATAGTGTTAAGACTCAAGCTAGCGAAGTAGAATATTTTATGAAAGAGGAAAGGCGCAATCAATCATGGCCTCTCTTAACTTTTCGTAAATGGTCATTCACTGTTTTCAAACACACATGTTCTTGCCGCATGACGTTAAATTGCTTCACACAATTGTCCAAGTTATACGCCCTTAAACTATAGCACACGTCCTGGCTGTATGACATTAAATAGCTTTGCAGCACGATCCGAGCTATTTGACCCTAAACCATAGCCCCGGTCCCAGGGGCATGACCCTAAACACGCCTCCATCAAAAAACGAGCATGGTGAATACCCGAAAGAGCACCATGAGTAAAAAAGATGAACGGGCATGGCCATCAAGCCATGAGTAAGAGAGTTCCGTAAATAAAAACTAGGCACGGTGAAAAACCCGAAAGGGCACCATGAGTAAAAATGGAAAAGGGTGGACATGACCGCGAGGTCATGGGTAAAAGAGCCTAATAAAAAGAACGAAATTGGTGGAACCTACTTTGCGGTGCCACTTCCCTTGTTCAAGTTAATACCCGAAAGGGCGCTTGAACCAATAAGCAAGTTGATTCAACGCTCACCTCCATAGGCGGCTTCAGCCAACATTTTGAGAAAAACCTCGGTCGTTTGGAAGTCTAATACCTTGTTATCAGGGAAAAAGAAGAGCTTCAAGAAAAACTCCAACAGCCTTAGTCCATTAAAGAAATGACCCAGAAATCAAAAGAATCACTTTGACGACAAATCAAGGTTCCATGCTGAAGGACCCCATTATCAAGAAGTCAAACAAAAACTAGAAAGCCACGATCGCAAGCCAAAGATGCTCCCAAAGGCAGATAACTATCAAGCCAGGTCAAAACCTTCCACTGACTTTAGGGTGAAGCCTCCTCAAGGTTCTGAGTTGTTGTTTTAGTCTAGACATTTCAAGCAGGCCATCAGACACCCCGGACTAGGCGCAGTTGATACCGGGGTTCACATCCCGAAGAGGCTGCCTCACCAAAAGAGGTACCCTGCTTGTCAAACTAAACCTGGTGTAGCAGCACACATGCTCACTAAGGGCTCCTTGGTTGTCTATCTGAAACATAGCCTTAGACGTGGACCTCCACCATAAGGCACGGTCTCAGACGTAGACCTCCACAAGAAGACCAAACAAAACCTAACGAATTGGGAAGAATGCCCTTGATCAAGGCCCCTCGACTGCCAGACAAGCTTAGATTTTGACTGACTGGGTCTATAAGCCCTTAAGCAAGGCCGCCAACCGTTGGAACAAAAAAAAATATGAGTTATTGAAGTGGGTTTACAAGCCCTTAAGCAAGGCCATCACCAGCAGCACAAGGACTCTCCTTCCTCAAACCCTCAATGGATCTGGGTCTACATGCCCTTAAGCAAGGCCCCCAGACGTTGACCACCTTGGTCACCCCTCCAAAAGCAGTTTCACATGATTTCCCCTTTGACCGCCCTGTGATCCGGTGGGGCAAGCTATTTAAGGGTATTTTCCAACACTTGTTATCCTCGGTGTTCATAAGGATAGAGCAATTTGCATCCTAGGCTCGCAGGTACCAAGATGCCTGTGGACCACAAAACCAGTAATGTAAAAAGCCCTGATTCAAAGCTTGATTTTTTATTGTCCCATAATGGTCTAAAAATGATTAAAAAGCGTGGTTAAGGATCTCCTAAGAACAGACACGAAGTTTTTTCGCGATTCGATGAAGTTAAGGTGGATCAAACGTCAAAACAGTTTTCAAAATTTTGCCTCTAGCATGCTGAACAGAGACACAGTTACTACATACCTACCACCAAAACTTCAAATGATCCATATACGACTTCCATTGGATTTGGAACGTCCGAAAGCCCTCGGGTATCAAGTTTCAGCTTATTTGGATGCTCTTGGACCAATCTGCAGTCAACTTACCAAAAATGGGTAGGGCGTATGCAATCCTGGTGGATCTTTAGTGAACCAGTTTCCATTTATAGAAACTATGATTTCCAATTTTAGCCTGAACTTCCCATAGCTGTATCTCCCTCTTCTCGAGTTAGAACGAGCCAAAATTTTGGGAGGATGTTCGTCTCATCGGCCAAATTGTTTTGATATACGGCATGCTCAAAGAGAGAAGATCACCTTGGGAAAGCAAAAGTTGCAAAAATTTTGAAGAAGAGGGTACCTTTGATCAAATGGCCACATCACAAGGTCAAGGACTCCATTCGGGCAAAACCTCGCGCGTGATGAATGGTCAGATTTTTTGTATTTCAGGGACAAAGGAGAGGCAATTTTCGCCCACCGGAATCCCATTTCGGTCAACATTCCCCAATTGCGAAAGTGGTCATTCAAGCATCAAATTGGGCCATTCATGTTGCAAAAGGATCGTGGCAACTTGCTCATCAACCTACAGTAAATAAATCAAGGAAAATAATAAAGTACTAAGTGAGATTTTAATCTAAAATCGCAAGTTTCTCCCAATCTTGCCGCCTCAAGTTAGCAGCCCAAAACCTTGATCCATGGCTAAAAATCTATACTAAAATTACCACCTCACTGAGCTCTACAAGATTCCGATGAAATTTTGGCCGGACAGTGGCCAGAAGGACCCCATGCGAGCCACGAGAAGTTCATGTGAGTTCATGGCCATGACAGGGACTAATCTAGAATTAATCAGCTTGTTGTGAGCGAGGGGAAAAATCGTTATTTTCCCTTAGTTTTTAGCATTTATTTAAATT
This sequence comes from Amborella trichopoda, assembly GCF_000471905.2. Next base: position 3,243,388 of record NW_006499997.1, on the reverse strand, counting down.
AGAAAATGTCTATTTTTCAGCAGTTAAGTTAGATTTTGGGCATCCACCCATGTTTCCAATGGTTCCCTATATATTTCTAGCATGTAATAGTTGATGTATCTTTTTTATTCCCTCTTTAATTTTATGCTATAGCTTCTTTCAGAGCTCTTGGTTCATGGTTATTTTTCTTACCCTTCATTAGAGTGAGAGGAGAGATAATATTTTACTCACTGCCCTTGGTCTTAGCTGCCGAGACAAGATCTACTAAGTAACCCTCTCCCTTCCCACGTACGAAGTGAGGGCCGCCGGCTAGGCCACTGGCCCTGTCTTTCTCTCTCTTCTTCCTCTCTATTCTTTCTCTTCCTCCCTTATTCTCTCTTCCCCTTCTCTCTCTTCCTCTCTCTTCTCTCTCCCCTTCTCTCCTCCTCTTTCTCCTCTGAGCGACGGCCTGAGCCTTTTCTCAGAGTAGTAAACCTCAACTGTCGTCTTGCGCTCTTTCTCTCTTGTCAATTCTCCTTATTTCACACTCCTCCCCTATCTTCCATCTTCTTCTTTCTCTTGTCTCTTCTCCCTCTTCCCTTAACGGCGGCTTAACGACCATCTCGCCTTCTCCATCTCTTCTAGACCCTTCCCCTTTCTCTCTCTTTGGTCACCTCCATCTTCCCAGAACGGTGGCTTAGCCGCTGTCTTGCCTTCTCTCCTTCTTCAATCTTCTTTCGAACTTCTCCCTTCCCCTTGCTTTCTCTATCTTCTTCTCACTCTTTCCATCTCACTCTCTCCCTCTATCTTCTCTCTTTATCTTCTCTCTATTCCCCTCTCATTATCCCTTTCTATCTTCTCTCTTCTTTCTCTATCTTCTCCTGTCTCACTATCTTTCATTATCTTCTCCTCTCTCCTCCTCTCTCACTACCTTCTCTCTATCTTTCTCTATCCCTCTTTATCTTCTCTCTCCTTTCTCTATCTTCTTCTCTCTCTCACTATCTCTCCTTATCCTCCCTCTCTCTTCTCGTTCTCTCTCTATCTTCTTGCCTCCCCTTTCCCTCTCCCCTCTTCTCTCTCTTTTCCCCCTCTTTACTTCTCACCTCTCTTTCTCTCTCTGTCACTCTCTCTTATCTCCTTCTCTCTTACTCACTTCTCCCACTGCCCTCTCTACCTTCACATTACTCTGCTTTCTCCATTCCTTGAAACCATCGTGAGTTCTCTGTTAAGAAGACGTAGTAAGGCTGTCGGATTGATGTGGGCTTTACAACATTATTGCCCCCATTCTCTTCATTTTTCTTTGGGCATACACGTATGTATATGCTCTCCTAAAGACATGTCGGGGTCCCCTAATCCACTTGTTTGGACATTTTATGTGTGTGTGTGTGTTTGCAAGAAAGAAGCAAGGAGGTTAAGGGAGGTGAGTCCGAACCAGTCTCAAACTTGGGGGGCTTTCTTCGTGATCTAAGAGGGCACCCGTGCGACCTAGTCCGTGCGTGTCACAGACCCACGTGACGTAAGTCTCACCTCACGACCTTAAATTCCTCTCTCACTAGTTGGTACCCTGCCCGCATTCGCGCACGTCACGGTTCTCGAGTGAGTAGTCTTGGGTTTCAGAGTCTCACCCGTCTGGATCCCAGTAGCTAGTGGTCTCCCATATCCGAGACCGTACGACAAGGCGAGGCTGAGGCACCCAATCAGACATCACATTCGCGGACAATTTCATCTGTGCATTTCATATCAAGAACACATGCTTTATTGTTTAAACTGGTTACTGCGCAATTACAAAGGTTTAATCATCTATTACGTTTACATCAACATTAAAGAATTAAAATAAGTCGAACACCATTGATTCTTTCACAACCCCCCCAACCACCGTACCTTACGTGGCGGCGGGCGATCGAGCGTGGGTTCGTGATTTAATAAACATTTGTCACTCAGGTAGGAGTGGACTCAACGCCTTTATATTCGAAAATCGAGCAAACCAAGGAAGAGAGCTAAAGCGACAAGCTTAACTAGCAGAAGACTAAGGAAAAACTCCGCACATCAAAATTCATAATATAAAAATCTTCTAAAATATTACATTTAGTTCAGGGCATCTAGGCCCAATATTACACATATCCACCAAGAATAAAACAAAACCAGGGCCAAACAGCCCAGACATAAACAAGGTCTAAGAACCTTCTTCAAGAACATTAGCTTTGTCTTTTAGCCATCAAACATGAACTTCCAGCCATGTATCTGCCGCTATGAATCTACAAGGAGAGGATAAATAATGAGATGAGCTATACAGGCCAGTAATCAGATCTAGTGTTATGCATCTGTGGTGGTTCTATCCATATGTGACAACAGTATAGTTTATCAATATAAAAGCGTAATTTAGCATAAATGCAAATCAAGTCAAGACAACGAATATGAACATTTCATTTAAACGGCAGTCATCACTAAATCAGTGTGATCAGAGCCTTCATTAAGTTAAATCATAAATCATTCCATCATTATAATGCTAAACATTCCTTATATAGAAATTCGATCATTACCACGCACTCCCTAAATCATCTACTCCCGCAGTAGAGGCCCTATCCATCAGCCAAAGCCAATCCATTGCTTACGACCTCTACCATCACACAAGAGGAAGGGTAATGACAAGTGGGGTATCCACTTCGTAATACCCTCAACACACTCACAAAGTCCCCAGCGTGCATTGGGGATTCGATAGGCCCTTAACTTGAAAGGCATCAATCACATATCATTTAATAAATTTAGGGTGCGACCCTTTATCCTCTCCCTTAACCCGTTCCTATCATTATGCAGGTTAGGGGATATGCCGACATCTCTTTCCTAACTACCGACGAGTGTCCCATAGCGTAGCAGACAACATCATAGTAGCATCCACCACCGATGAGTGTCACACTGCGTAGTGGCCAATATCAACATAAACAGTCACCATTCATCACATCATCATAACAGTATCCACTACCGGTGAGTGTCCCACTGCGTAGTGGGGTCAATAACAATATAAGCATTGGCCATTCATCGCATTATGATAACAGTATCCACTACCGATGAGTGTCCCACCACGTAGTGGTCAATAGCAATATAAGTAGTGGCCATTTATTGCCTCATAACAGATGAATCATATTTCATCATAATATCATAGCATTGGGCAAAAGACATGCATTTCATAAGCTATCACAAGGCATTTACACATAAGCTTTATGAGTAGCATTTGACATTCATTATTAATTCTTTTCATCATTATCGCGCTCGTGGCCTCTTTTTCTCACAAAGTGGAGTTTACATAGTATCATTCACGTATTATATGGAATTAAAATTTATCATATATTAAGATACCTTAGCATCGCATGGTCCTACAATGATGCAGTGACAAGTAACAGTGACAGTCCCCTTTTAGCGAGGGCGTAGCTCCTAATGTAAGGGGAGTTTTAGGATGCCTCAAACAAGAAACCTTGAACTAATACACATTTCTTTACAAAAATAGTGATTTTAAGAAATTTGGGTGCCATTTGATTGGTCAATAGAGTTGCTAGAAATTTCCTTGCAACAGTGTGCAGTGATGTGTTCCTGCATTTCGGGTCATAGCTCAAAATCCGTGGGGACTTTAAAATATCTCAAAACATGCAACTTTAAGTACATTCATAAACCTTTCCAATGGTCAAGATTTTTGGATACCATTTGCCAGTTCAAAAGCATAGTCCAAAGAGGGCCACAGTTGCTGGAAATAGCAGCGACTGTGAACAGTGTCATACCTCGACATTTAGGGCCATATCGTTTTATCCATGCAAAATATTATCATGACAAAAAAAGTAAACTTAGAGCATACACACATGTCTTTCATTTAGGGATGATTTGGTCCTATTTGGACTCCATTTGGTCATCGAACATATCAATGCAAAAACATTGATAGTTTTGGAAATTCATATTCTCAAGTCAATATACTTTTAAAGAGCACTTTATATTTCCTAGCCCAGCAACACTTTGGGCTTGCAACATTATTCATGATAAGGAGTGTCGGAGTGAGCGATTTCATGAGTTTCCATAAATAAAAAGATCAAACAAGTGGTAGGCACAGTCATGGCAATGAGAAGCACAAATTGAAACTTCAACCTCACGTTAACCCATTCATTTATTCACATTTTCCTTTATATCATCTAATCCATTTCAACATTTTTACAACACTCATGGACGCATAAATCTAAAACCACTTACCTTGACTTCTCATGGTATCATAAATCCTCACTTATGGCCTTCACGAGCTTTCCTTAGGTTCAGCAAGGGGTTGTCTTGAGAGGGGCAGCGGTGAGCTTCAAGAGAGAGGAAAAAGTTGAGAAAAATAGGAGAGAACCGTGTTCCCCAAGGGTTAAAAGGAGAGGGTGGTTGGAAAACACTGTGGCTGATGTCATCACTCATTGCTCTGACATGTACGGAGGTTGTACGTTTGACTAAGACACTCCCGGTGCTGCACTATCAAACATCCAACTGGTGCTGCTCTCTTCTCTTCCAACTGGCGCAGATCCAATCGGCACGCTACTCTCTTCTTATCCCACTTGTGCTGCTCCAACCAGCGTTACTCCAACTGGCACGATACTCCACTCGATGCAGGTCCAACTGACGCCACTCCAACCGACACGCTACTCCACCAGGCGCTGCTCAAACTGGCGATACTCCAACCGGCATGTTGCTCCAACCGGCGCTGCTCCAACCGACACACTACTCTCTTCTTATCCCACCAGTGATGCTCCAGCTAGCGCTTCTGCACCTTACGCTGCTCCAACCGGCGCTACTCCAACCAAAGCGCTACTCCACCCTACGCTGCTTCAACCGGAGCTACTCCAATCGGCGCTATTCAAACCAGCACGCTCCTTAAACACACGCAGCAATGCCTCTGACGGCAATACTCCATATGCATTTTTGCTCGGCATTACATCTCTCTTCTCGTGCGGTGTTACTGACTTGGGATAAAATTGTGGCCCTTACATCGTCCCCCCCTTAAAAGGGATTTTGTCCTGAAAATCATATTAACATTAGCTAAAAAGGTGGGGGTATTTATCCCTAATCACATCCTCCTGTTCCCATGTCAATTCTTCCCTTGAATGATATTGCCATTGTACCCGGACCAGAGGGCTTTCTTTGTTGCGCAACACTTGTACTTTTCTCTCTAAAATCCCAATTGGTTCCTCAACATAGGTCAAATCATCCTTGAGCGGGATTGGTTTGTACTCCAAAACATCGGATGGGTCAGGTTGATATTTCCTTATATATGGAAGACATTGTGGACGCTGGCCAGTTCAGGTGGTAGGGCAAGTCGGTAAGCCATGCTTCCAATTCTTTCTAGGACTTCAAAAGGTCCAATTAATCGTGGGCTCAATTTCACCTGTTTACCAAATCTTGTAACACCCTCGGTTGGTGATACCTTCAGGACGATTCGATCCCCTACTTTAAAATCGAGGTCTCTCCAGCAATTATCGGCGTAGCTCTTTTGCCGACTTTGGGCTATTTTGAGCTTCTCTCTAATTAAGGCAATCTTCTCAGAAGTCATCTAAACTATTTTGGGCGCTAATAATCTCCTTTAGCCCACTTCATCCCAACAGATGGGCCACCTACATTTTCTCCCATGCAAGGCCTCATAAGGTGCCATCTGAATACTGGTTTGGAAACTGTTGTTGTTGGCAAATTTTATCGGAGGTAGATGGTCTTCCTAGCTTCCCTTAAAGTCAGTGACACACGCCTTCAAAATGTCCTCCATGGTTTGAATCGTTCTCTTTGACTGTTCATCTTTCTGGGGGTGAAAGGCGATGCTAAATGTAATTCTAGTCCCCAATAATGACTGCAGACTTGCCCAAAATCTGGAGGTGAATTTAGTGTCCCTATCTGACACAATGCTGATGTGCACTCCGTGCAATCTCATAGTTTCTCTGATGTACAACTAGGCCAGTTTATATAGAGTATAGGTCGTGCGAACCGATAAGAAGTGAGCAACCTTAGTTAATCGATCCAGCACGACCCATATACTATCATGCCATGTACTTGATCTCGATAATCGAGAAACAAAGTCCATTGTGAATTGTTCCCACTTCCATTCTGGCATGGGCAGACGCTGTAATAGTCCGACAAGTCTCTGATATTCTACCTTCACTTGCTGGCATGTTAAACACTTAGCGACAAACTGTGCCACATCTCGCTTTATGTTGTTCCACCAGAAGGTCTTTTTCAAAGCTTGATACATCTTTGTGCCCCTGGGTGTACCATGTAGCGGGAGTGGTGTGCTTCTTCTAGGATAACCCTGTTTATATTCTTGTCATTGGGAACACACACCCGGTCCTTAAACCTTAACAAGTCATCACTGCTTATAGAGAAATCTTCCTTTCCTTCCATTTTCACTTCTTCAAGGATTTTTATCAGCTGGGGATCTCCTTTTTGGGCCGCTTGAATTCGTTGAAGGAGTTGGGGTTCCATCCTTAAACACGACAACATTCCTTCCCTCTCATCACGGGGCTGGGACGGGTGCCACTCCGCTACATCCTCTAACAACTTCATTTCTCGAGTCATTAAGTGTGCCACTGAAACCACAACCTTTCAACTTAGGGCATCGGCCACTACATTGGTCTCGCTTGGTTGATAATCAATTGTACAGCCATAATCATTCAATAAGTCCGTCCATCTTCTTTGCCTCATGTTTAGCTCTTTCTAGGAAAACAGGTACTTGAGGCTCTTGTGGTCCGTGAACACCTTAAACTAAGCCCCATAGAGGTAGTGACTCCATATTTTTAATGCGAACACTACTGCCGCGAGCTCCAAGTCGTGAGTGGGATAGTTTTGTTCATATGGCTTTAGCTTTCTGGAGGCATAAGTAATAACTTTACCTCTATGCATAAGTACACATCCGGGCCCTTTATGGGAGGCATCAATATAAATCACAAAGTCTTCATTTCCCTCGAGCAAGGCCATTGTTGGGGTTGTGACTAGTCTCTTCTTAAATTCCTGGAAACTCTTCTCACACTCCTCTGACCATACAAATTTTGCATTCTTTCGGGTCAGCCGAGTCAAGGGAAACGCTATCTTTGAGAATCCTTCGACAAAGCGCCTATAGTACCCTGTCAGTCCCATGAAGCTACGAACCTCGGTCACATTTGTTGGTCTTTCCCACTTAAGTACGGCTTTGATCTTAGAGGTTTCGATCATGATCCCATCCTTAGAAATAATGTTACCATGGAAAGCCACACTGGGTTGCCAAAACGCGCTCTTGCTCAACTTAGCATGCAATCTTTCTGACTTCAAATTTTCTAAGACCATTCTTACATGCTACTCATGCAGTTCCCGACTCTTCGAATATATCAAGATATCATTGATAAACACCACTACAAAGTCATCTAGGAAGGGCTTGAACACCCTATTCATCAAATCCATGAACACAGCGGGGGCATTGGTTAACCTGAACGGCATCACAAGAAACACATAATGACCGTATCGAGTTGTAAAAGCGGTCTTTGGGATGTCTTTTTCCTTGACCCGCAATTGGTGATAACCTGATCTAAGGTCAATCCTCAAAAAACTTGGACCCCTTAAAGCTGGTCAAAGAGGTCATCAATCCTAGGCGGAGGGTACTTATTTTTCACTGTCAGTTAGTTCAAGTGCCTATAGTCAATGCATAATCTCAAGGACCTGTTCTTTTTCTTCACAAACAGGACCGGTGCACCCTAGGATGACACACTATGTCGGATAAATCCCTTAACAATAATTCCTGAAACTGCTCTTTTAACTATTTCAATTTAGCAGGAGCCATTCTATTTGGGGCTTTAGAAATGGGAGCAGTGTTAGATACTACTCCTATCTCAAATTTGATTTCTCTTTTTGGAGGTAGGGATGACAACTCCTTTGGATACACCTCAGGGTAGTCTTTTATTACAGGTATCCCCTCTAGCGGGGTCTGAACATCTTGATTCTCCACCACATGTGCCAAATATCCTACACATCTCTTAGCCAAGAGACGAGAGGCTAGGAGGGCAGAGATAAAGTACAGAGGAGAAGTATCCTTAATGCCCTCAAAGCGTACTTCTGCTTGATCTAGATGTTTAAAGGTTACCATCTTTTCATGGCAGTTGACGGTGGATAGTGTGTATACAACCAATCCATGCCTAGAATAACATCAAAGTCTTGAATATCTAGGTGGATCAGGTCTACTGGCAGGTCACACCCATCAATTGTAATCTTACATTGTTTATATACCTTATTAGTTTCCATAGAGTCTCCCACCAGTGTACATACTACTAAAGTGTAATTGAGACATGTAGGTGCAACATTCATGTAACGAGCAAAATGGGGTGCAAAAAAGGAATTAGAGGATCCAAGGTCAATTAAGACTTTAGCATTAATATCATAAATTGAGATCATACCTCTGATCACTGAGGTGGATGCCTTAGCCTCTTGTTCACTAAGTGTGAACACTCATCCTTGGGTCTTCGAGCATCGGTCATTGCCCATATTGCCCGAAAGATTCTTCGGGATCCTTGGGTTTTGTGGGTATGGCCTCCCTTTTGCATTTCTCCTTGAAGACTGTCAGGGTTTCTTCCCAAACTTTCCCGACATCATTGTTTTCCTTTTTCCTTCCTCCCTTATCCTGCGATCCTCACAATCTTTTTCCATCTTCAGAGCGTGATCTACCATCGGTGTGTACGACTCTTGATATCTGGTCACAAACCCCTTCAAATTTAGCCACCTTTCGTCCCTCGATATTTATGATGTGGGGCGCATGCCTAGAATGCTTTGTAAATCAGACGGCGTATTGTTCAACAGTCATACTCCCTTACTGGAGTTCGATAAATTCTACTTACTTCCTTTCCTTGACTAAATCGGGGAAGTACTTCGTGTCCAATGCTGTCAAGAAGTTTTCCCATGTGACCTCGGTCACTGTCACCCTCCAAGCCTGCTTTACCGATTCCCACCAGTATTCTGCTTCTCCTTCCAAACTAAAGGCCCCTAGCTTGACGTTTTTCTCATCCGAGCAGTGTAGCACCTCTAGCCTCATGTTATAGATGCAACTCCGGACTACATCGATCTCGGGCATGGGATTGCTTTGATGAGTAGACATATCTTTCCACCTCTTTATGAACTCATCTACTGGCTCATGCGGCCCTTGAGTCATGACGAGAAGTTCTACTCTCTCATCATAGAAGCACTTGTAGAACAGTTTCTCCATTTCATCCCAAAACTGGATGGAATTAGGCGGGAGGCGTAAATACCATCTGAAAGCTGGTCCATTGAGGGTTCAACAACTAACGAAGTAAGAGCCTACCGTCAGAAGCCGATTCTTAACATTCAGATACAAAATGTGGCACATGTTGTTGGAGTGAATCAGTGCCGTCAAAGATTGGGCCCTTGATTTTTGTCGTTCCCCCGCACGGGTTAAAGGGCAAGAAAAGAAGACTGTCTTCTTAAAAACTACTTCCAAGCCCTCCCTCTCATTTCTAGAGAGAGGAAGAGAAGAGGGCTCATGTGTGTGTGTGTTCCGTGCCCCCTTTCTACTTCATGTGTGTATGTTCTGAACGATTCTCAGGAGAAGCAGATGAACAAGTTCTTGGAAATGATGCAAGCCATCCTTGGAAAGATGGAGCGCTTAAAGGCCTCCAGGTTCCCTTCTTCATCTGATTCCCCAATCAGTGACGATATAGCTCCTAGGCAGACTCCCCCTCCGGCCTCCCAAGACAGCACCTCTTCTCGTGGGGTCTCCCAAACTGACATAGATGCTATGGTGGCCCATAGCCTCAAGAACAAGGTCCCGGGCATGCAGGTGACCCCAATCTACCAAAAGCAGTATCCCTCGTACAATGACCAGGTCCCATTTCCCTCGAACTACCAAAAAGGGAAACTCCCCCTGTTCAACGGTACCACATCTCCTCACTAGCATACGGCCCAATTCCAAGCGGCCTGTAAGGAGATGGCAATTGACAAATGTCTCCTCCTTCGCCAGTACGTCGAGACTCGCGAAGGAATAGCCTTCCAATGGTATGTTCAGCTACCGCCAAACTCGGTGCACACCTAGCAAGAAATGGAGCAGTTGTTCTATCAACGCTTCTACGAAGTCTAAAGGAACGTGGAAGCAAGCGAGCTCCTCACCATGATGCAAGACCCTGATGAGCTGGTTGACAAGTTCATTACCTGATGGAGAGAGTTGGCGACCTTTCACACCACGCCCATGACCAAGAAGGAAGCTGTCCAGACTTGCATATGAAACATGCTCTCCGGGATTGCCCTACATGTCGAGGCATCCAATCCACCCTCCATGTCAGAGCTCATTTCTAAGGCAGTTCGTATCGTGCGATTGTTCAAGGACCACGTCAACCCTCGTCAGCAATCCTTTGGCTCAAACTCTCGCTCCAACAGTCATGAAAATCAAAACACAATGATCACCTTGACTAACACCAAAGGCACGACTCCCCAAGCTCTTGACCTCTCTAAAGCACAGACCCCTCAGGTCAGGGGCAAGAAGCAATCTTACAATATGGTCTCACCTTCTAAAAATAATAAGTGGAACGACTACTGGACCCAGCACTAGAATAAGGTTTACCCGTCTGAAACGGAGTGGACCCCTACACTACTCCAACTGCTGTTAGAATAAAACATGATTCAGCTGCCAGAGGTCACTGCTGTAGAGTCGTCGGTGCAGGATTTGAATGAGAAGTATTACATCTATCATAGGAAAGTAGTCCACCCCACTCATGACTGCTACAAGCTCAATGACACTATCGAGGCCCTTATCAACAAGGGCCAGATAAAGCTCAAAGAGTTGAAAAAGGCATTCGGGGCAGCTGAGGCATCTCACATAGTAACGATCCGAGAGGACGACGGGGCACCCTCTCTTCTTTGTGCATTTTTCTCTATAATGCTCGAAGAAGGGATAATCACCCCAAAGCCGACAAGGAGGCCCAAGTTCCTGCCTCCAGGAACCAAGAACCTCTGGTGCGCTTACCACCAGATACGAGGTCATGACACCAGCGAGTGCACTGACTTCCATAAGCTCCTGACGAAAAGGATGTAGTAGTATCGAGGAGTTCACAGCAGCCCGACTAGACACCCTCAGGTCCCTCTTCCACCTATGCAAGAAGACCTGATGCAAGCCCAGCAAAATATTGAGCAAGAACCCCTACAGGCCCTCCTTGAGATAATGCTCCAGAAGGGTCTTCTCACCCCCAAGTCAGCCTACTAACGAGCTTCGATGGAGAAGAGGCGATGGCCCCTATCAACTGGCGATATTTAAGGAAGTATTATCGCTAACATGGCAATAAAGTGTGGTGTGTGTAGTAAAAAGATAGAAATAAAGATGAGAAACATCAAGCCAACTCATAAGAAATTCATTTCTTTTATTATGTTAGAAAAGAGTTGCAAATTACAACCGAAGGCCCATTCTCAAGGAAGTTACACGGTTCTTGCATCTGAGGGTAAGAGGATAGTTATAGGCTTAAAGAAACGCCCTCCTCATACAATCCCACCAAAGAAATGCCAGCCCCATGAAGAAGTGGCAAAACCACTTAGAGAAGTTAGCCTTGGCTCCGCCAAGGAGAATGATTACATGCCAAAAGAAAAAGCCAACCACTTCCTAGTTAGCTTCAATTCATCTGACACATGTCAAACATACAAGGCAGACTTCTCTGGTAAGGAACTGGCCTATGATGGATGGCATACCCCGTTCACAGTGGACGCCCTTCCACATAGCAATATGGACTTCATGGTTGTGCTGGAGGACCTGGCTTCCAACACACCGCATCGCCAAGGCCTCGCCATTTTCCATCACTCTTGACCCTTGCAAGACATCACCGCCCGAGGTCATCGCCGTCCGAGTTCATCGTTGTGCGTAACACAATTATGTGTCCTATCACCACCACGGGTAGGCTAGCCTCATGCCCCCAAGTGTGTCTATCGTTGTGTGTAACCGGGGACGTGCGAAGGCAGCGTTGCATGTGACTTAATGGTATGCACGACTTTGAAACACCCCAGTTCCCAATGTTCCCCATTTTCGGGGGGCGTTGACGCCTCTTCGATTCCCCCAATAGTCACCCTTCATCGGTGGTACACCTTCTTGCCCCCCAACAGTACCGGTTCCCACCGGCGTTTCGCCTCTCCACTGGGAATCCATTCTTGCTCACCGGGAAAATCCTTCATGCCTTCTTCTCATTGCTGGAGCTGGTGCAAACCACCGAAAATCCTTGAAAGCTACCCTGCCGATTGCCCTTCTCTCTGGTTTCCTACTTTAACAGTTCACCAAAGCTCACCGAAATTTCGCTAAGTTTCTGGTGAACTCAATGCGGACCTGTCTCCTTCTCCTCCAACAACGAAAGAGCGTACAAAGCCCTCTGAACTCTCTGCGATGTCCCCTTCAGCAGCAGAATGACTGGAGGAGCACTGGAACTCCGGCAGAGCACCTCTACAAATCTTGCTAAGGCCTCTAGAAGCCATGTTCCTTGCTCAGAAAGCCTTGGCACTTCCTAGAAAGGTTCACAATCACACTGCGAAGCTTCGTACCTCCTAAAGCTCGTCAAAAAAATCCCACAAGACCTGTCCCCACAAGTTTTGGCCAAGAAGCTCTCTTCGAAAAACACTCATCAGAAAGCTGTGGCTCTCTCTCTTTCTCTAAAAAGATTTTTTACTATTTTTACCCTTCTGTAAAACAGTAAACTGGGGTTTCTTCCCTTTTTATACTGCGTAGAACTACCCCCGACAAACTCAGAATGACGAACCAATGCCCAACTCTTGATGGCGATAAGACTAGGCTGGGGGGGGGCAAGCCTGAGACCTGAAGCATCATCGCTGCATGCCTCATCAGAAGGCTAGTGTCGCTCACCCTATCAAAACATTTACCGTGCATGTCGTCTAAAGATTATCGTCGCATGTCCCTTCCAGTGGTCATCGCCGAGCGCGTCTCCTTCAGAGATCACCACCGCATGGAACGTTGGGCCCTACTGCCGCGTCCTTCACCACGGGATCTAATGCATCACATTGATGCATGTTCCACTTAGTGTCGCGTGCATGCCTTGGCACTCCCCTTGAGACCATTATCCTGCCTCTTCTGGAAGTTCATTCCTTGCGCCATAGTCTCACTACTCAGGGAGTCCAGTCTCTGGTAACGGCCTTGTTCTCCATGGAGTTGCATGCCTTCACCACTTAATGGTCTGCATTGCATGACCATAAACTGCATAGCCATGGTCTGCATTGCATGACCTCTTAAACTACACAGTCATGGTCTTCATTGCATGACCTTAAACTTCACAACCATGATCGGTATTGCATGACCTTAAACTACATAGCCATGGTCCGCATTGCATGAGCTTAGACTGCACAACCATGGTTCGCATTGCATGACCTTAAACTGCACAGCCATAGTTCTCATTCCATGACCTTAAACTGCACAGCCATGGTCCGCATATCATGACCTTAAACTCCACAACCATGGTCAGCATTGCATCACCTTAACTGCACAGTCATGGTCTGCATTGCATGACCTTAAACTACACAACCATGGTCCGTATTTCATGACCTTAAACTGCATAGCCATGGTCTGCACTGCATGACCCTAAACTTCATAGCCATGGTCCAAACTGTATGACCCTAAACTGTAACGGATGTCTAGTTGCATGACCTTAAACTGCACAATCCTTGTTGCATGACCTAAAACTGCATAAGCACGGTGCAAGCTCTATGATCATATACCATAGTGCATGTCCTAGCCGCATGACATTAAACTATTTTGCCCAGGTCTAGGAGGTGTGACCTTAAACATGCCCTGTTTGGCACACGCCCTTTACCTGCATCTCCACGCACGACTTCCTTAGCCGGCCATTTGTGTGCGTGAACCCTTTTATTCTCCCCAGTGAGCCAACTTAGCACACAACCCTTTCACGTGCATCTCGTACATGCTCTCCCTAACCGTCCTATTTGTGTGCGAGTACACTCTTCTTCTCTCTAGTAAGCCTACTTAAGCGCACACGCCCTTTATGTGCATCTCCATGCACGTCCTCCCTAGCCATTACAATTGAGTGCACCGGCCACCTTAACCATCTTTCATCATCCCTCAGCAAGTCATATCAATGCTCACCGGAAGGCTAGCCATCTTGGCCCCCATATTCGCTCTTAGCTAGTGGGTCGCCACCTTTCACTTACCATCCAATCAACGCTCCACATGCAACTTCTTGCCAACCTCCCAAGTGAGTTAAAGTCATCACCAGACTCACTTTGTGGCCTCTATAGACTACAATTCCTTACTGCTATAGTCCAACTATACGACCCTAAACTATAGTGCACATTCTGGCCGCATGACCTTACAAGGCTTCGCACAGGTCTCGAAAGCACGACCCTAAAACACGCTTCCTCAAAAAAAATGGGCATGGTGTACACCGGGGCAAGGGAATGCAATGAGTAAAAATGACGGACAGGCATGGTCACGAAACCATGGGTAAAAGAGTTTCGTGGAAAAAGAAACCAAGGCACGATGAAAAACCCAAGCAGGAACCGTAAGCAAAAAATGGATGAAAAGGGTGGACATGACCACAGGTCATGGGTAAAAGAGCCTAAAAATGATTGAAGTTGGGAAAATCACAGCACTGCTTCTCTTGTTTAAGTGAAAACCCACGAAAGAGCACATGGACCTATAAGACAAGCTGGTGCACGACGACCACGTTAGCTGACATTCAATTTCCAAATGGTCATGATGCTACTGAGGTCTTCCTAAAATCCTCAAAAGTCGGCATCCAGTCGCAGGCCAGATGGCTCGTCAAGGAATGAGAGTCCCACAGGATCTCCCCAATTCTCATGGGTCATCAAGGAGTGAGAGCCTCATAAGATCTCCCCAATTTTCATGCCTCATCAGGGAGTGAGAGTGGCAATAGATCTCCCCAGTTTCATAGCTCATCAGGGAGTGAGAGCAGCATAAGATCTCCCCAGTTCAAACAACAAAGAAGAGTCCTTGAGGGTGAGGACGATGACCAAAAGATCCCTCCAAATATTCTAAGAGGAATCACAAAGGCAAGAAACTAACGAAGCCAGAGTCTAACCTGCCACAGGCTTCAAGTTAGTCTTCGCCAAACCCCCTAACTTACATGGGACCAGAAGTTCAGGTTGGGTCAGAAGCCCCCGACTGGACCCCGCTAGATGGGACCAACAGAAGATACCTTGAGCATCAAAAGCAAACTTGGTGTAACAAAAAACAAATTTGAGTAAAGGTTCGTAGCATTTGGCCTTCAAAAAGGGCCTGGTTCTGTATGAGGAGGTCCTGACAAAGGCCTCATGCTCCAGAACCACAAATAGTCTCTTGAGGGTGTGAACTCTACAAAGATCCCTCAAACTTCTCAAATGATTTGACTTCTGGATTCTATCGAAGCACAACATTCGGCGGGGCATGATGTTGGAAGGTACTTTTCAACAACAAGAGGCCTCTGCTTAATAAAGGCCTAATAAGTAGTGGAAATTCTATTAGCCTCATAACAGCCCTAGAACTGGCCACAATCTTCATGAGGTCTCTCAAGAGTCTCTTGTCAAGTTTCATCACATTTTGACATGTCTAAGACAGTGCAGACTGAGTAACAGTTATAGTAGAATCAGCCTCTAGTACCCTGAAACGGACCCCTATAACTAGAGCTAAAGTTTCAATGTCTCAAATTTTGGTGGGAGCACCACTATTGGATCCGTCACAATTGAAGACCCCCAAGGGTCAAGTTTCAGCTCAAACAGATAATCCAGGACAAAGTTATAGGCGAAAGAGTGAAACACGAGAACCTGCGCGCTATTCCCGTGTGGCCACCCTGCAACACTACACTTTTGAAGGGACAGTCAGACTAGTGACTTTCAACGCTTATATCTCACTCGTCCTAAGTCGGATCGAGCTCAAATTTTGTAAGCACGTTCGTCAAATCAAGAGGAGAGATTTGATATGTGGCACGCCCCATGACAATACCCGAGCGTGAATAAAAGCTAAAAAGAAGTTGCTGAACCATGAAAAAAATTGCAGGAAACTCAGCAGCATCATGCCTTGCTCGAGTGGCCAAATCACATTGCTCGTGGGCGTAAGGTCTCGGGCCATCTCTATCCTGAACCTCGTACGTGATTAAAAGTCGGATTCTGCACATGAAGCCGACAAACAGACTGCAAATTCCGTCTCCGAAATCCATGATTCCGGCCAAAATCCAAACTCGCAAAATCTTTGCTCTGTTACAGAATCAAGCTATGTTTGGTGCCCCGTGATCGTAGTGGCATGCTCAATGTGATTTAGTGAAGAAAACACGGAAAAACGTAAAGGAACGAACACACTATCGATCCAAACTTTCAAGATCTACTCAAATTTCAAGTCATATAATTGTGTACCAAAAACATGATCCATGCCTCGAAGTTGGTATCCAATTGATCGCCATGTCAAGCCCAACAAGAAAACGATCATATTACGATCAACAAGACATCAGAATGACCTTGGATCAGCCATACAAGATCACACAAGTCCTAAGGCAACCCAAGGACTATTCTGGAATTCAACGATTTGTTAGGAAGGGGCAAATCTATCATTTTTCATCCTATTTTCTAAATTATTTTAATTCAGTTTAATCTTAATTTCAAACAATTATGGTTACTTTTGATCATCCACCCATGTTTGGGGCATACTTCTATATTTACGTACCATCATTGTATGCAAGAGAAGAGGCTGAGGCATACACACACACAAGAGAAAGTTTTCACTTAGTACAAGTTTCTCTTTCTTATCATTGTTGTGTCACGTTTGAGAGAGAGTGAGTTGAGAGACACTTTTGATTGATACCCTTAGGGTTGAAGTAAACCTTCTCTCTCTCCTTTTTTTTCCTTTTCTTCTTCTCTATCTCTTCTCCCCTCTCTTCTCCCTCTTCTTCGTCTGAGTTCCTTGCAGAGGTCGTGCACGGCTGTGGCAGTTCCATGCGTGCATCTTCCTCAACCTCATAAGTTGTGCATGGCAATGGTAGCGTCATGCACGAGTCCCCCTCCCCTTCTATTCGTCTATCTCTTTCTTCCAACAAAGTCTGTAGATGGTGCTACCATCGCCGCCCATAGACATAGTTGTGATGTCTCGGTGAAGAGCCAAACAGCGAAGCTTATTGCCACTCGTAGGGGTCTTTCTCTATTGTGCATCTAGCTGAGACGACGATACCTATCACCTCCTGCTAGGGGCTTTAGCAGCAACTATCACCGTCCACGAGCTTCCTCTACACAACCAGTTCCCACCACCATTCTCCCTGCGTCCCGTGCCTATCTTTCTGTAACCTAGGAGAATCAATTGCCATGTGCCTCCTCAGGAGCTGGCGGCATCCACAAGGGATGCACTGTCTCCTTGCATTGCCCACCGCGATGCCTATTGACGTTTAGACTTCCCTTTTCTCTTAGTCGTCTCATTCTCTTCTCTCCACCTCTCCACCTCTTTCTCGTCTCACTTGACTGAGGGTAGACCTAGTTTATCACCAATGCGTTAACCTTGGTTTCGAGTAGTATTGCTGCCGTGCTGGTTCTGAGAATCATGCCCTTCTTGCTACCACTCCGAGTCGGTAATTTCTGGTTGTCATGCTAGTCTCACCCCCACGTCAATATCTCTTCTATTTTCTATCTTTCACCGAATCTTGTACTTCTTCGCCTCCTCATGTGAACGTGCATTTCCCTAAGACAAGGGTGGGTCCCTTCGACCCACTTGTCTTATAAATTAACCATATAAGTGTTGTGTAGAAAAACAAGAGGATTGCAAGTCCAGGGAGGCGATTCGGAGCCCGCTCAAGCAGCTGGGGGGCTTTCTTCATGATCAAAGAGGGTACCCACATGAGCTAGCCCAAGTAAGTCCTGAACCCACCTAAAACTCCTCTCTCATTGGTTGGTATACCTGCCCTTGCCTTCCAACAGGGTTCCAAGAGAGCGATCGCAAATCTCGGGTTCACCAAAAACCTAAGACACTTTCTGCTATATCACCTAGATCCAGAGGGCGAGATCGAGGCACCTAACCAAAGAGCAAGTTCTACATATAATACTTCTTCATCAAGGAGGTCACTTGATAAGGAAGATTCTCCTGGTACGGGCTATGCTGCGAGAAAATCAGCCAAAGCTTGGTCCTTGATGACCTTTTGTGGGACATATGTGATGTCAAAATCCATCAGCAATAATGCCCACATAGCAAGATGTTCTAACAGGCATGAGCGCGTCATGAGAAACTTTACTGGATCTTCTTTTGATTTAAGTCTTACTTCATGACTGAGCAAGTAGTGGTGGAGCTTTGGTACTGTAAAAATTAGGGCCAGGCACATCTTCTCAATAGGGGGATAATTCTTCTTGGCCCCTTGCATCTTGCGGTTGAGATAATACAGTGCAGTTTCTTTCCCTTCATCATTGTTCTTAGCCAACAATGCCCCAAGCGACTCGTTTGAAGTGGTCACATACAAGATGAGAGGTTTTCCTAACATCGGTGTTGAGAGCACTGAAGGATTGAGTAAATAATTCTTGATGTCATCAAGGGCTGCCTGACATACTTCATCCCAGATGAACGGGGTATCCTTCTTTAACATGTGCATAAAAGGTTTACAACGACCTGAGAGGTTCGAGATGAACCTGCAGATATAAGCCAGTTGTCCTTAGAGAGATCGCAGTTCTCGTTGAGTAGTTGGTGGCGGCATTTCCTGGATCACCTTGATCTTGATTGGCTCAACTTCCAATCCTCGGTGTCTAACAATGGACCCCAATAACTTTCCTAAACACACGCTAAAAGCGCATTTCAGCGAGTTCATTTTGAGCTAATGGAGGTGTAACCGCTCGATCACCTTTTCAAGGTCTCTCATATGAGCATCTTTGTCTTCGAATTTCACCACCAAGTCATCAACATAACACTCCACCTCTTTGTGCATCATGTAATTGAAGATGGTCGTCGTTGCTTTCTGATAAGTGGCACCAGCAATCTTCAATCCAAAAGGCATCGTTATGTACCAGAAGACCCCTTTTGGAGTCAAGAACGCAGTGGATTCCTCATCTTCTGGTGCCATCGGCATCTGATTGTACTTGGAGTATCCATCCATGAAGGAGAAACAAGACTGCTCAACCGCTAGTTTAGGGGAAGGCGAGCATACCATTGGAAAGCCGGGCCATCAATGGTTTCAACAAACTAACGGAGAAGGAGTCTCTTGTTAGCCGCTGTTTCTCGACATGCTGCTTGATAGTGGGCGATATGCTGATGCGGGGATGTGGTTCCATTGAACAGGGAAAACTTCCCTTTCTTATAGTTTGAGGGAAATGACACTTGATCAATGTAAGAGGGATACGACTTTTGGTAAAGCGTTGCTCCCTATATACCCAGGATCTGCCGGTTCTTTAATCTATGGGTTACCATAGCAACAATATCTGCCTATGCGATAGGGTGAGGGATGGAATTATCTTTTCTGGGAGAAGGAGGAGGCTGCCTTAGAGGCGCATCATCTAAATGATGAGAGTTGACTTCATGGTTAGCTGAGTGTCACACGACATCTATATAATCAATCTTCTCCATCAATGCGCATACCATTTCTTCTAACCTATTCATACGCTCTTCCTGAGAGTCTCTAGATTTGTTTACAACCATTACGCTGAAAATTTCTCCAGGGAGGTCAGCTTTAGTTGTTGTTGAGGGCTTCTGGGTTTGACGGGTCTCACGTGGCAGATTAGTCAACAAGGGGTCAGCATGCCCTGACTGGACTCGAGTCTTGAATTCCGATCGCGTAAGAATCAGTTCTCAGTCTTGGGACAGTGGCTACTGAGTGGCTGGGTCATCTTCCATGACACTTCTTCTTTAAGCTTTATCATCTGAAGAGGGTAGAAGGGATTCAGATGAAGGGGGTCGTCAAAGCTGGTTGCCCCAATTGTCTTGGCTGCTTCCCAGGTCAAAATTTGAAGACCCCTATCACATTTAGCTTTGAGGTTTTGATGAACCTCATGCCTGAAATACGATTGAGTCTGCTACTGATTGACTCTTCTTACGTAGGAAAGAGCTGTTTCCATTAGGTGAAGCATTGGGTGTGGGCCAAGAACTGGGGTCATCCTGCATCGGGGAGAATGAAGGACTTAATCTCCCATCAAGTCTTTGCCTCAAACATGGTTAAGTGCCTCGATCTCTCCCTTAGAATCTAGATGATCGGGCGGCACACGTCTCAGATTTCAAGGGAACCCGGGACTTGAGATCGCTCTCTCCGGAGCCTTGCTCAAAAACAATGGTAGGTAGACCAATTGATGAGAGAGTAATTTAAGGTGGGTTCGGGACATACTCTGGCTGGGTCGCTTGGGTTCCCTCTTAGATCACGAAGAAAGCCCCCCATTTGTAAAACTGGTTCGGAATCGCCTCCCTTGGCCTGTATTTTTTTTTTTCAATTGCACATATATGGCAAATGTTACAAGAAAAGTGGGTCAAGGGACCACACCTTGCCTTTGAGGAATGTACACAGGCGTTCACATTCAAAAGAGGAAGATAAGAGTGATATAGTTAAGATTGGGATGAGAAGAATTTAATTAGGTGGTGTGTGATGTCCCAGATTTTTCTCGACGTAGTAAAGTTCATGGAGGGATGAGGAGGGAAGAATGTAGAGCGCGTGGCAAGAAAGAGTGTGGTGGAAGTAAGCACACAGCAGAAGGTAAGGACGCGGCGCAAGTAAGCGCGTGGCGATGATAAGCGTACAACAGAAGTAAGCACGTGACGATGGTAAGCGTGTGGCAGAAGTATGCGGGCAGCGATAGTAAGCGTGTGGCGATGGTAAGCGCACAGCAGAAGTAAGCACGCGGGAAAGTGAAGAGCGCGCAGCAAAGTGAAGAGTGCACGGCGAAGTGAAGAGTGTACAGTGACGGTGAAGAGCGTGCGGTGGAAGTAAGCACGGCAACGAGAATGCAATGCTGCGAGTGAACAAGGGGTATCGCCACATTAGTAACATTGGATGCGGCACTGCCATGCATGGTTGATGTTTGCCATTTGTCCAGCTGCATGGAAGCTTGTTGCCACTCATCAGTTTGGGGATGCCACCTGCCAGAAGGGGATACTTATGCCCCCTCCTTTCCGTTGCATCCCTCACTCATCACTCCTCCACATCTCTCTCTCTCTCTCTAAGACAAACTTTGGGAAAGCACTCACCCTCACCTTGGAGTAGCCATTGTTAGAGTTGAAGAACTGTGGGAAAAGGATTGGAGTGCACCGTGGCTGTTTTGGTAAATGGATTACTACCCCCTTGCATCAAGTTGTATGAAGTATGAATTTAAGCATGTATGAGACATGATTTAGCCATCAATGAAGCTTGAGTTTAAGAATGAAATGAGACATGAGGTTGTATAGAAATTGAGTAAAAGAATAAGATAACATGAATGTATTTGCGCTTTGTTTTTCCAGAAATTTGGCCTTTTTTGTAGAATTGTTGGGCACTATTATCATTTATGTTGCACGTGAAAGTTTGTGGGTTGATGCCCTTGTGAGTCTAGTTTAAGCTATATTTGGTTTCATATGGTTATCTTGGATGGGTTTGAAGTTATGGAATAGTTTTTGGAACATGTCATATTTGTACTATGATTTTCCATCGAATTTACCTGCTATTGTGATGAGGTTTTGACTAAGGAAATGATATCTGATTGGCCTCAAATTACCATAATTGGAAAGGTCTATAAGCCTACTTTTAGTTTGGTGTTATGACTAGTTGAGATTCTTGATAATTTTGAAGATATGCTTTATTTTATACTTATATGTCACTGTTAGCAGACTATGATAATCTTCAAGAATATGGCTCTTTTGTATTGATAGTTTGACAAAGAAATTGAAGTCCAAATGGCACTAAGCAATAGCCATTGGAAATATTTATGAGTCTACTTCAATGTTCATGTTTTCATTATGTTCTGATTTCTCATGTATGTAAAGCTATATCTCGAAATATGCCAATAGGTCACTGTAGGCAGTTTTAGTAAAAACATAGAATTGCTAGCTCTGGTGTCACGGATTTTGACTAACCAAAAGTATTCATTTTTTTCCAAACCACTTTCATTTGAAAGGTACGTGAGTGAGATTCAATTCACATGTTGAGAAATTTCCGAAACTCCTTGTTGAATGTGAGTTAGGGAGTAGAATTTAAAGACATGTCACTGCCTTCACTGCGCAACAGATTTCAGATTTAATGTCTCCATTGTTTTATACTTTCAAGGGCACAAACAACGTCCAATTGCTTTAAAGTAACACTTATTTGAAAGATGGTTGTGTCTAGCATAAAATTGATTTTCGAACTATCTTCAAATTTCAAACGAAGTGAAAATTATGACCCTATTTATGACTAGATGTCTCGGCTTGGAATTGTAGTTGTAACACTTATTCTATGTTATGGACACTATCATTATATGAATACTAATATCTGACTACTACACAATGGGTCCTCCATTGGTAGTAGACACTTTGTTTTTGTTTTATGAATACTAATGGATCCTCCATTGGCAGTAGACACTCTGTTTCTGTTTTATGAATACTAATATCTGACTGCTATGCAATGGGTCCTCCATTGGTAATACACTTTGTATTTATGTTATATAAATATTGATATCTAACTACTAGGCAATGGGTCCTCCATTGGTAGTAGACTCTCTGTTTATGTTATATGAATACTGATATCTGACTGCTATGCAATGGCTCCTCCATTGGTAGTCGACTCTCTGTTTTTGTTATATGAATACAGATATCTGACTGCTATGCAATGGATCCCCCATTGGTAGTAGACTCTCTGTTTCTGTTATATGAATAATGATATTGGACCACCATGCAATGGTCCTCCTAAAGTAGTGGGGTATATTGTACCTCAACCCATACGATAGCGATCGAGTTGAGTGGTGACTGTAAGAAATAGTGTGGGTCGCTCCCCCCAAATTGTCATGGGCACTACGCATTGGGTCCTCCAATGGTAGTGTAACACCCTCTCGCCTGAGGGCACAAAAGAGGGTCATGTCTTGCAAGGCCTCAGTCTATCGAAAATCCCAAAGCATGATAGGGGGTGTGCATGAGTAAGAATATTACGAAGTTGGACCACCACTTGTCATTATCCTCCTTCCCGAATGAGAGTAGAAGACCCAAGCTTCAGGATTGGCTAAGCCTGATTTATGTGGTTTCTACTTCGGGAATAATTTAGTTTATTCAGATTATCTGAATTATGTATTCTGTATGAACACCTGACTGTAACTGTGATTTTCATAACAGTTGATGCCATATTGGGAACAAGTAATGCTCTGTTAATTGAGTCTTACTCTTTTTAAACAACATCTATATGTACTCTGATGTATGAACATACTTTGTGTGACAATGCGATTTCTGATGGACTATGGGCATGTTATTGTGTATATACTAATAGTCAGGAATGCAAGGGCAGTGATCTACTTACTGGGCTTATTTCTCACTCTGCTTATTCCTGATATTCGTGTGGGGAGTTAGCAGACTGGTGGCAGCGAGCGCTCGAAGTTTCTAACCGGCTCAGGATTGCTTGTGCCTTTCTAGTTGTCTGGTGGCGTTGCCAAGTGTTACTCTTTTGATGTAATATTTTGAGGTGAATGTTAGGCTTGAATGCCTCAAACTCTATTGTAAAGACTTTTGAAAAATGAATGAAGTTAATGGTTTTAATTTATTTAGTTTTCAGTTCTGGGTGGAATATATTTATTTTATTTCTCGTAGTTTGCTTTCATTGTGCACTTTTAAAACGTGTTGATGCCACTCCCACTTGAGTGACATACGCGACCTCTATGATTGAGATCCCGCGCTCTATCGCCCTTCGATATGCGACGATAGGGGTCAGGGGGACAGGGTCGTGACAGTTATGATATCAGACCAGCCATGTTGGGGTTCTTGGCCTAAGGAGTTTAGAAGTATCTTTAGAATAGTTTGGGGTAGATTAGTAACTAAATGCTTGTGTCTTAGGTTGAAGATGATGTGGACAAAGGCCAACAATGCTAGCTCCAGTAAGGAAAACACCGAGGTCCTCAGTGAGTTTTGCAGAACTTTAGGTGCCATGACACAATGATGAAGGAGGCAATGTCGATCCCTCGCCCCCACCGGGCCCCCTTGACTTGAACGACAGTAACCTGATAGAGAAGTTTAGGAGGTTAGCTCCTCTGACTTTCTTGGGGCTTGGGGGAGTAGAGAAAGCTGATCAATGGAGAAGGCAAATAGAGAAGATCTTCGAGGTATTATAATGTATGAAAGAACAGACGATCAGGTTGGGAACCTTTATGTTAGAAGGAGGCAATGAGCATTGGTGGGGCTAAATGAAGCAGTCCTGGGAGAAATCTAGGATGGAAGCCAATTGGGGAAATTTTCTTAGAGCTTTTAATGAGAAGTAGTTTCCTTATTCTGTATGGGAAAGGAAAGAAGTAGAGTTCATCAAGATGCAACAGGGGAATCTAACTGTAGAGTAGTATGCAGCTAAGTTTGTTGAGCTGTCGAGGTATGCACCACATATCATCGATACTGAGGCATGGAAAGCAAATAAGTTTGAGAGGGGCCTTAGGTCAAAAATAAGGGGGAAGGTGATATCAGCGAATCAGAAGGTTTTCTCCCCTTTAGTAGACTTAGCCACAAAAATCGAAGGGACTATAAAGAGTCCCAGGTTGGGGGAAATTGGAAGATGAGACCAGCTCAGTTTGGAGACTCGGGGAGAAGAGCTCGACCACCACTGAAGAGGAACTTCAAGGGAAGAAATAACCAAAGAGTTACGAAGATTCAAAAGACATTGTCGGGCGATGTACGGGAGAATTGGTGCTTAACGTGCCCACATTGTGGGAAAGATAATCACTCAGTGACTGATTGTCACAGTAAGACTAGGGCATGCTTCAGATGTGGCAAGCCGGGCTAGCAGATTAGAGATTGCCCAGTAAGGGAATCAGAGAACCGACCAAAGACTCAAGGTTGGGTGTTTCCTCTCACTGAGCAGGAAGCTAAGGTATCAACTTCAGTTATCCGAGGTATGCTCTCCGTTTGTGGCATTGAGGTTAAAGTTCTAGTTGATCCTGGATCTACACATAAATGTTAGACCTTCCTTGCTTGACTGGATATTGGTAGTGTGCACACCTATGCGGGAATCTATAAAAGCTGATACTGTTTATAAACATTGTGGCGTTTTGCTTGAAGGGTGTGTACTGCCTATGGATTTGATATTGTTAGATATCCTAGACATTGATGTTATTTTGGGCATGGACTGGTTATCCACACACCATGCTACTGTAGATTATCGTGGTAAGACTGTAACCCTTAGACTCCCAAACCAGCTTGAGTTGAACTTTATTAGCATCAAAGATGTTTCCCCTCTGCATTTTATTTCGGCTATTCGGGCTTCCAGATTATTGGCTAAAAGATGTGTTGGGTATCTAACTTACGTAGTGGAAAATCTGGATGACCGATCTAAGTTGAAAGGAATACCAGTGGTGAGAGAATATCAAGAGGTCTTTCCCGAAGAGTTAACTTCTCTTCCCATATGGGACTAGAGCGTGTCTTGATGCAACAAGGGAAAGTCATATCCTATGCCTCTAGACAATTAAAGTCGCACGAGCAAAATTACCCACCTCATGACTTAGATCTCACAGTTGTGGTCTTTGCCTAGAATGTTTGGAGACATTATCTCTATGGGGCTCAATTTAAGATACTTACAAACCATAAGAGCCTCAAGTATTTATTTTCTTAGAAGGAGTTGAATATGATGCAAAGGAGATGGGTGGACCTACTTAATAATTATGACTGTACCATCAATTACCATCTGGGCAAGACAAATGTAGTAGCCGATGCTTTAAGTTGGAAACCCTTGATATCAGTAGCACATCAGATGGCCCAAGAGATGAAACTAATAGAAGATGAAATGGAGTGGTGACCAACACTACCCTCTAGTTCTGGATTAGGAATAACGACATGTACAAGAGTGGAACCCCAACTCTCTCAACAGATCAAGGTAGCCCAAAAGATAGACCCCTAACTCATGATAATCCTAGAGGAATTAAAGTAGGAAAGAAAGGAGGATTTTTCTGTCAGCGGCAATGATTTGTTAAGGTTCAAAGAACGGGTATATGTCCTAAATGATGAAAATACAAAGAGGATTATTTTAGAAGAGGCACACTACTCCCGTTATATTATAAACCCAAGAAGCACAAAAATATATCATGATTTAAAGACAACTTTCTGGTGGAATAACATGAAGAGGGAAGTAGCACAATATGTTTCTAAGTGTTTGACCTGTCAGCAAGTAAGGCTGAACAACAGAGACCTGTTGGACCGTTGCAACCCTAGCTTGTGCCTGAATGGAAGTGGGAACATACCACGATGGACTTTGTATCCGAGTCACCAAGATCAGGCACTGGGCATGACAACATTTGGGTTATTATGGACCGATTAACTAAGACTGCACATTTCTTATTGGTCCACACTACTTATTGATGGAAGGTATTTTTCATCAACATGGGGCCCTCGTTCAATAAAGCCTACCAAACAGTAGAAATTTTGGCAGTCTCATAAAAGTCCTGGAATCAGGCAAGATTTCATAAGGTCTCTCAAAAGTCTCCTACAAAGTTTCGTCATAGTCCTACATGTCTAAGACAGTGCAGACTGAGAAACAGTTCCAGCAGAATCGACCTCTAGCACCCTGAAACAGCCCATATAGCTAGAGCTACATTTTTGGTGTCTCAAATCACTATGGGACAACCACTAATGGATCTGGCATGATCGAACACCCTTAGGGGTTAAATTTCAGCACGAACGGACACTGTAAGAAGAAGTTATTGATAAATGAGTGAAACAAGAGGGGCTCCATGCTATTCTCGTGTGGCCCCCCTACAACTCCATGTCATGGAAGGGACAGTCAAGACCAGTGACTGGTTAGGTGCCTTGATCTCTCCCTCTATATTCTGGAGGATAGGGCAGTGCGTGTTTAGCGTTTTGGGGGAGACCCGGGACGTTTATGAGATCTCTCAGGAACCTCGTTCGAAAATAGGGGCAGGTGTTACCAACCGGTGATAGAGGAATTTTAATGGTGGGTTAGGGACTTACTCGGGATGACTCGCTTGGGCGCCCTCTTAGATCATGAAGAAAGCCCCCCAGTAATAAATCTGGTTCGCAATTGCCTCTCTTGACTCGTATTCTTCTTATTTTTTACTTTTTTACAATCAGGCGCGTATATGGCAAAGGTTATGGGACAGGTGGGTTAGACCTCATGCCATTCCTCTCTGATGAACGTCCACAAGCACACACATTCAAAAAGAATAAATACAGAAAAGGGGAGAGAAGAAATCGACCAAGCGAGAGGATCAGAGCAGTGACTAGGTTGGTTGATAATTAGCCTAACGTGGAAGCGAAACGGGCTCAGTAATGAAGACCGACTCATGGGATCACCACTAGACATTATTACCCATATCGACCAGCTAAGCACGATGGTTGGTCTGTTGTGGCAGTAAGGCGGGCTAAGTGATCCTGGTGCAACAACATTATGGCTATACGACAGGCCTACCATGAGATGCTAACCTCAATCCCTCTTGGTCGAGCATAAGAGTAGCAGAGGAATGGTTCAAGAGAAGAAGGGAGTAGACAGAAGGAGAGAGAAGAAGGAAGATATGAGGTAGAAGAAGGGAGAAAAGATGCAGTCGGTGTTAGGCATTGCCGACTATTTCAGGAGATGGGAGAGGAAGGAAGCTGTCGACGTTAAGCTCGCCAACTGATAGAAGAAGAGAGAGAGAAAACCAGTCGGCACTAGGTCTCACCAACTGACAGAGAAAAAGAGAGAAAAGCAATTGATGCTAGGTCTCACTGACTGACAGAGGAAGAGAGAGAAAATGAGTTGGCATTAGGTCTCACTAACGGATAGAGAAAGAGAGAGAAGACCAACCGGTGCTAAGCCTCGCTATCAGAAAGGGACAAATGAGAGGAGAAGATGGAGAAAGAGACAGAGAAAAGAGAGAGAGACAGAGAAACAGAGAGAAGAAAGAGAGAACAGAGAAGAGAGAAAGAAAGGGAGAAGAGAGAAAGAGAGAGGAAAGGAGAGAGAGAAGAGAGAGAAAGAGAGAAAAGACAAGACGGCACGAGGTCTCATCGATTGACAGAGGAAGAGAGAGAAAACCGGTCGACAATAAGTCTGACCAACTGACAGAGAAAAAGAGAAAGCCCAGTCAGTGTTAGATCTCATCGATTGACAGAGAGAGAGGAGACCAACTGGCGTTAAGCCTCACCGGTTGCATCAGAAGGGGATAAATGGAGATAGAGATGAGAGGAGAAGCTTGAGAAAGTTAGAGAGAAAAGAGAGAGAAGAGAGAGAGAAAGAGAGAGAGAGAGAGAGAAGAGAGAGAGAGAGAGAGAGAGAGAGAGAGAGAGAGAGAGAGAGAGAGAGAGAGAGAGAGAGAGAGAGAGAGAGAGAGAGAGAGAGAGAGAGAGAGAGAGAGAGAGAGAGAGAGAGAGAGAGAGAGAGAGAGAGAG
>NW_006499997.1:3173741-3214906 GCF_000471905.2 Amborella trichopoda | reverse complement strand
AAGAGAGAGAGGAGAGAGAAAGAGAGAGAAGAGAGAAAGAGAAAGAGAGAGGAAAGAATGAGAGAGTGGGAGAAGATAGAAAGTTGCTTGCCTGAAGGCTTTTCTTCTCTCTCCTCTCTCTCTCTCACCAAGGCGTACTCACATGCTCAAGCAAAGAATCAAAAATTTTATTCAATCTTCAAACCATCAACTAAAGGTCGAGGGGTTCTATTCACAATAAGGCAGTGACTGTTTAAACAGAATTGTACCCAAACATGAGTGGATTGATGAAAATTTAAACCTAATTGTTGAAAATTAATATTTAATTAAATTAAATGAAATTCTAAAAATGGGTATAAAAGGACTGTTTTGCCCCTGCATAACAATGTGTGGAATTTCATAACAGCCCCTGCTGCTACCCGAGAACTTGTGTGATCTTCTGTGGCTAATCCAGGGTTACTCTTCTGCCAGTTTGATCGAAAGATTATTGTTTTCTAATAGGTCTCAACAAGATGATCATTTTGATACCAACTTCGAGCCATAAATAATGTTTTTGAGCCATGATCACGAGACTTTTAATTTGTTTGAATCTTGGAAACTTCAGATTGATAGTGTGCTCATTCCTTGATGATTTTTTATATTTTTTTCAGCGTAATGCACTAAGCATGCTGTCACGATCGCGTGGCAACAAACGGGAGCGATTTGGAGCCCAAACAAAGATTTCGTAATTTTTTAGTTTTGGCTGGAGTCTAGAATTGGCGACCGGAATTTCAGTTACTTCGTCGGCTTCATGTATGAAATTTGACCATCCATCATGTACGAGGTTTGGACCAATGATAGCCCTGGACCTTACGCCCATAATGGAATTGGTTTCGCATTGATCTGTTACACGAGCGTTGTGATTTGGTCCATCAAGAGAGGGTGTTACTGCTGAATTTTCTACAATTTCTTCACAGATAGACAACTTCTCTCTAGATTTTCTCCCTGTTCGGACATCGTCTCGGGACGTACCACATATCGAATTGTTCGTCTTGATGAGACGAATACCCTAACGAAATATGAGAGCGATCCGACTTGGAACGAGTGAGTTACGGGTCTCAAAAGTGACTACCCGTGACTGTAAAAGCAGCCACCTTTAATGGTGTTTTGGTGCATTGAGGCCACACGAGAATAATGTGCGACCCCTCCTGTTTCAATGTTTTGCTCATATATTTGTCATGGAGTGTTCAATTAAGCTGAAACTTGGTCCATAAGGGTTTCTACCATGTCATATCTAATGGTGGTGATACCACAGTGATTTGAGACACCAAAAATATAGTTCCAATTGTAGGGTCTGTTTTAGAGTGCTAGAGGCCATTTTTCTGAAAATTGTTCCTTTATGTTCACTGCCTTAGACATGTTTGATCGCGATGAAACTTGACAGGTGGACTTTTGAAGTGCTGATAAAGATCTTGACTAGTTCTGGGGCCATTCTGAGACTCTAAGAATTTTCACTATTTTATAGGCGTTTTTGACATGCTTCCTACCAGGGCCGAAGGTGCTGAAAAATATGTTCAAACAACTTGCCCCGCTGAATGTTGTGCTTCAAGAGAAGCAAGAAGGACAATCATTCAAAATTTTCCTTCGGCTTTTACTTTTTTCCCTTCCTAACCACTGGACCATGTGAACGTCAAGGAGATTCACGTAATGGTGTAACTAGGCTGCTCAGATGTAGGGATGCATTATTCGCGAGTCTGTCAATGGAAACTTATGGGGGAGAAGAGACTTTTTTGAGGGATCTTGTCGAATTCCTCACCCTCATGTGGACTGTTTGTACTTCTGAATATGAGGATATTGTCTGGACCTCATCAGTTAGAATTGGGCCCATCTAGCATATGAGTGCCATGGCGAAGGGCATTGTTCCCATTTGGTCTGGATTCGTTGGTTTGCTTTGGTATGCACTGTTTACTGCTACACCAGGTTTGCTTTTGATGTTTAGAGTACCACTTTGGGTCTCCTCTACCGGGTCCTGTCGCGGGTAGTGTTAGTTGGTCTCGAAAGTCTGGGCTTGTCAGATAGGCCAGCTGAAGTCTTTAGCAGCTTCTCCGCATACTTTTTCAATTTCTTTCCTTTGTAATGTTTGTTTCTTAGAGTGTAATTGTTAATGTTCTTCCTCATGAGACTTGTCTTGCCGTCGTGGTGAGTCTTCTGTCTTTCAAGTCCTTTTGCAACTAGACTCAGACTGTCAGAATATTTTCCTTAAAGCTCATGTTTTTGGGTTTAGAGGTGCTTTCCCAATTTGATGCAACTCTAAACAAGTTGGAGAACTGACGGTTACGAATGCTGCATCATGAGAAAGAAACCAGAAGGGTAGCGTCCTTGAAAAAGTTGATCTTATGCATTCGCGAGAAGATAGAAGCTTGTATTGAGAAGAAAGCCTTGATAACTGAGCGCCAGCAGGACCTCAAGAGAGAGGCACAACGAAGCTTCAAGAGAATGATCGAAGTTAAGGAGACAATGGAAATACTAAAAGAAGAATTCATGGGCCTCGAGATGGAGATGGCTCAAAGGAAGGCCATGGAAGCCTCTTTGGTTGCAGATTTGTCCGAACTCGATGGCACAATGGAGTCGGAAACCGTGGTGACGATAGAGGCGACTTAAACAGTGGCGGAGCTTTCAAGGCATCGAGACTTCTACTGAAGCGAGTAGACCGGAGGTCAATAAGATGATTGATCGTTTCTGAGCATGTCAATCCCCCTTTTCTCAGTACTTGTAAAAGTTTGACTAATGAATAAAGAGTTTCCCTTTTTGATTGACTTTATTGCAATATTTCATTCTGTCTTTACTTTTGTTGTGCTTCATGTGATTCCTCTGAATGCCTCTCGATACTTTTATTATTGTAAGAGATTAATACCCTAGGCCTTGTTTAGCCCCATGGTGGGCTGCCGCGGCTTGGATAGCTTCGAAATAGGGAGTCGTTGCTTTTTCTCCTTTCAATGTTTGACTAATCAAAGGCTCATAGTTCATTTTCCTCATGATTTGGTGAGCCTGGTCGCTATGGACAGTCCAATCAGGAGGGGACTCAGCCTCTATTGGTGGCGTGTTTACTTCAAGCTCATCATAGCTTTTAGTCTCTGCCACAAACTCTTTGAGATGCCTTGAAGCGATACACATGACCTTCAATTGACTCTGAAGACTGCGAACTTAGATCCTCAAGTTTGTTAGAGGATTCTGCCCTTGAGGAGGTGGAAGTTGCCCTTCGCTAAACTTCTCTCTCGAGAGGTTAGGGAAAAGTAAAACTTTTGGCTGGACAACGGTCTGAGGAACATCCTCTATTCTCATAGCAGTTGGACTTTGAAAATATTTCTTCAGCTTTCAAGAGTGCAATGGGGATATGCAGGACTTTCTGATTGTCCGGCGTATAGGTGATCCTTGGAGTTAGGAATTCTACCCCCATGGCTTGCTCGATCTGAGAAATGACTTTTGGTACATTTTTGGCTAAGGTGGCTTAGAACTGGGGTTTTCGCAAAGGAAAGTTCGAACATAAGTGGGAAGGTCCATTCATAGTCAAGAAAGCCACACCAAATGGGTCCTGTATACTAGCAAACTCGAATGGAGAAGAGGCGACGTCCCCTATCAATGGTCGGTATTTAAAGAAGTATTACCCCTGACATACCCCTAAAATATAGTGCGTACAGTAAAAAGAAAGAAATAAAGTAGAGGAACATTAAGCCAACTCAAAGAAAGTTCATTTCTTTTATTGCATTAGAAAAACTTGCAAGCTACATTCAAAAGCCCATTATTATAGAAGTTACGAAGCTCTTGCATCTGAGGAGGATGATTACAAGAAATGCTCTTGCACTTAAAGATAAGCGGACGGTTGCAGGCCAAAAAGAAACGCTCTCGTCATGAAGAAGAAGCAAACCCACCAAATAAATGCTCTCCTCATGAAGAAGAACAAAAAACACCAAAGAGGATGGTTATAGCCCAAAACGAAGAAGCCAACCACTCCCGAGTTAACTTCAATTCATTTGACGGGGCAAGGCTAGCTTCCAAGGAGCCGGCCCATTATGAATTCCCTTCCTCCAAAACAACATGGCCTTCACGGTTGTTTTGGAGGACTTGGCTTTGAACTGACCATAATAGCAAGGCCTCCTCATTTGCCATCACTCTTGACCCTCACGAGACATCGTCGTTCATGGTCATCGCCGCGTGCCACTCAACACCATGTGCAGCCATCGCTGTGCGCAACATAATGTCGTGTTCTACCATCACTGCGGGTAGGCCAATGCCGTGGGAGACCATTGCCATGAGCGGCATGCTCCCTAGGGTGGCTATCGTTGCACGTGGCCTAGGGACACGCGAAGGCAAATCTACATGCAACTTAATGTCATGCATTCCCTTGAAGTGCCCCGGCTCCCATTGTTCTTAATTTCTGGCGGGCATTAACTCCCATGCCTTACGGTTTCACCAACCATCTCTCCTTGCCGACGGTTCAATTTCTCAAGAGATTTTGCCTTCCCCGCAACCCTTCGAGTTTCATCGAAAAAATCTCTTTGTTCGTCGAGAATCCTTGCCTGACCCTGTTATTTTCCCTACCGGCGTTGCCTCTCCCCGTCAGAAAAACCTCTCCGTCTGCACAAAATCTTCGTCTGACCCTGTTTTTTCCCCTTTTCTAACTGTCGGGATGATTAAGAAAACCACCGAAAATCCCCAGAAAGCTTCCTTGTGACCCTGCAGGTTTCCCTTCTCCCTATTTTCGCACTTCAACAGGTTGCCACAAACTCACGAGAATTCCACTGCGTTTTTTATGAGCCCACTGCTACTACTCCTCTTTCTTCTCGTTTGATAGCCAGAGGATTGTGAGACTCCCCTGACTTCTCTGCAACCTCCCTTCAGCCACGGGACCACCCAAAAAGGCACCGAAACTCTGGCAGAGCACTTATGCAAATCTTCTTAAGGCTCCGAGGAACCCCACTCCTTGCTTAAAAAGCCTTGGCACTCTTCGAAAGTATCCGCAAGCACGGTACGAAGCTCCTTGACCTACTCAAGTTCACGAGAAAGCTCTTGAAGGCATGTGTACTCCATACTTTGACCGCGAAACTCTCACCGAAATTTCTTGTCAGAAGCCTAGGCTCTCGCTCTCTCTAGAAACTCTTTAACTGTTTTACCCTTTGATAAAATAGTAAAAAGGGGGCTTTCCCCCTTTTATACTCTGTAGTGCCAGAAATTGCCCCTCACAAATTCGAAATGATGCTCCAATCCCCAACTCCTAAAGGCAATAAGACCAGGTTGGGGTGGGTCAAGCCCGAGACCTGAAAAGGCTATCTCTGTGCACCTCACCCGAAGGCTATCGTCGCGCACTTCGTCAGGGAGCTATCGTCGTGCGCCTCGTCAGGAGCTATCGTTGTGTGCTTTGTCAAGGGCTTATCGCTATGCGCCTCGTCAAGGAGATATCACCGCGTACTTCTTCAAGAGGCTATCATCGAGCGCCTCGTTATAGGACTATCACCATGCGTGCATCATTTAAGCTTAATATCGCATGCACCATTCCACACTTAGTTTCGTGCTCATGCCGGGGCACTCTCATCTAGACCAACATCCTTCATCCTCAGCAAGTTCATTCTCTGCACCACGGTCTCACTCCCTAGGGAGTTCAGTCTCCGATGATGACTCTGTTCCCCATGGAGTTTCATTGCCTATCGACATGAAGGTTTGTGCTACATGACCTTAAACTGCATAGCCACGGTCCATGCTACATGACCTTAAACTACACCACCTCGGTCCGTGCTACATGACCTTAAACTGCACAGCAAGGTCTGTGCTGCATGACCTTAAAGTGCACAGCCACGGTCCATGCTATATGACCTTAAAGTGCACTGCCTCGATCCGCGGTGCATGACCTTAAACTGCATGGCCATGGTCCAGATGCATGACCCTAAACCACATGGTCCAAACTATATGACCTTAAACTGTAGCAGAGGTCTAGTTGTACAACCTTAAATTGCATGGCTATGGTCTAGATGCACGACCCTAAATTGCATGGTCCAAACTATATGACCTTAAATTGTAGCAGAGGTCTAGTTGTACGACCTTAAACTGTACAGTCCTCGTTACACGACTCAAAACTGTATGACCATGGCGCAGCGGTATGACCTTAAATCGTAGTGCACATTGTGGCTGCATGACTTCAAAAGGTTTAACGCCATGGTCCAAACTACATGAACTTAAACTGTGGCGGAGCTCTAGTTGCACAACCTTAAAACTGCATGGTCTTAGCGGCATGACTTTAAACTGCATAGCCATAGTCCGAGTTATAAGACCTTAAAACTGTA
The DNA here is from genome assembly GCF_000471905.2 of Amborella trichopoda. Next base: position 3,208,613 of record NW_006499997.1, on the reverse strand, counting down.
ACGCGTGGGGCGACAAATAGTCCATACGCATAACTTTAACTGTGAGATGGATCACCTCTTCACCAGATGTATGTCATCAACATCCCCAGCATAGTAAGGTGTATGCAAGGGTCATGCCTACCTCTTCAATCCCTGACGGGTCAGTTTCACAACAACATCCCAGTGAGAGTCACATTCTACTTCGATCTATCATCCCCAGGGAGTTAGGATCATTCTCATCTTCTCAACCCCTAGCGGAGTTACACTTGTGGTTCGGCTTATCAGCCCCAGTGGAGTTACATGCATACCATTCGTCATTATCCTCGTGGACTCACAGTGGCCCTCAAAATCCCCAATAAAGCCTGCTTCTGCTTGCCATTCCTCATTGGGCCACCATATTCATCTAAAGCTCTCTACTTGTGTATAGCGTTAACTAGTTTATCCCCAGGGAGTCAAATTACTATCCAAAACCTATCCCCCATGTAGTTTAACCTACATGGCAACCCACATAGCGGTCCGTGCTGCATGACGATAAACTACACAGCCTTGGTCCGTTCTGCATGACCATAAACTGCACAGCCTTGGTCCGTGCTGCATGACCTTGAATTGCACAACCATGATCTGTGCTGCATGACCTTAAACTACATAGCCTTGGTCCGTGCTATATGACCTTAAGCTGCACAACCTCGGTTTGTGCTGCATGACCTTAAACTGCAAAGCCTTGGTCCGTGCTGCATGACCTTAAACTGCACAGCCTCGGTTCGTGCTGCATGACCATAAACTGCACAGCCTCGGTCTATGCTGCATGACCTTAAACTGCACAGGCTTGGTCTGTACTGCATGACCTTAAACTACAGAGCCTCGGTCCGTGCTGCATGACCTTAAACTACATAGCCTCGGTCCGTGCTGCATGACCTTAAACTGTACAGCCTTGGTCTATGCTGCAAGACCTTAAACTGTACAGCCTCGGTCCGTTCTGCATGACCTTAAACTTCACCACCTTGGTCCGTGCTGCATGACCTTAAATTGCACAGCCTTAGTCCGTGCTGCATGACCTTAAACTCCACAACCTTGGTCGGTGCTCCATGACCTTAACTACATAGCCTTAGTCCGTGCTGCATGACCTTAAACTACACAGCCTTGGTCCATGCAGCATGACTTTAAATTGCACAGCCTCTGTCCGTGCTGCATGACCGTCAAATGCACAGCCTTGGTTCGTGCTACATGACCTTAAATTGTATAGCCTTGATCAATGTTGCACGACCTTGAACTGCACAGTCTCAGTCCGTGTTGCATGACCTCAAACTACAAAGCTATTATTTGTGCTGCATGACCTTAAACAACACAGCCAATGAACTTAAGTTGCGTAGCCTTGGTCCGTGCTACATGACCTTAAACTACACAGGTCCATGCCGCATGACCTTAAACTGTAGCCTCGGTTAGTTATGCAAGACCTTAAACTGCACAGCCTCGGTCCATGTTGGATGACTTTAAACTACACAGCCTCAGTCTGTGCTACATGATCTTAAACTGCATAGCCTCGATCTGTGCTGCATGACCTTAAACAACACAGCCTTGGTCGTGCTGCATAACTTTAAACTGCATTGCCTTGGTCCATGTTGCATAACCTTAAACTGCACTACCTTGGTCCGTGCTTCATGACCTTAAACTACGCAGCCTAGATTCGTGCTACATGACCTTAAACTGCACAGCCTTGCTTCGTGCTACATGACCTTAAACTGCACAGCCCTGGTTCGTGCTGCATGACCTGAAACTGCATAGCCTTGGTCAGTGCTGCATGACTTAAACTGTACAGCTTTTGTCCATGCTGCATGACCTTAAACTGCACAACTTTGGTCTGTGCTGCATGACCTTAAACTGCACAGCCTTGGTCCATGCTGCATGAACTTAAACTGCACAACCTTAGTCCATGATGCATAACCTTGAACTTCACAGCCTTGGTCTGTGCTGCATGACCTTAAACTGCACAGCCTTGGTCCATTCTGCATGACCTTAAACTACACAGCCTTGGTCCGTGTTGCATGACCTTGAACTTCACAGCCTTGGTTTATGTTGCATGACCTTAAACTGCACAGCCTTAGTCTGTGCTGCATGACCTTAAACCGCAGAGCCACGGAGTTCTGCATGACCTTAAACTACACGGCCTTGGTCCATTCTACATGACTTTAAACTGCACAGCCTTGGTCAAAACTGCATGACCTTAAACTATAACAAAGGTCTAGTTGCACGACTTAAAATTACATGGTCCTAGTTGCATGACATTAAACTGCATAACCATGGTCCAAGCTATATGACCTTAAATCATAGTGCACGTCTTGGTCGCATGACATTAAACTTCTTTGCCCTGGTCCAAGAGGCATGACCTTAAAGATGCCCCCACATACATGTACACGCCCTTTATGTGCATCTTCACACATGTCTTCCTAAGCAGACCTGTTCGTGTGCGCACACCTTCTTCATTACCTCCCCAGTGAGTCCACATATGTGCACACGCCCTTTACATGCATCTTCACGCATGTCTTCCCAAGCCAACCCATTCGTGTGCGCACACCACCTTCATTACTTCCATAGTGATTCAACATATACGTACACGCCCTTTACATGCATCTTCATGCACACCTTCTCTAATCAACTCATTCATGTGCGCACACCATCCATCATTCCCCAGTGAGTCTCACCCATGCTCACAAATGACGAGCCATCTCGCCACCCATACTCGCCGTCAGCTCGTAGGTCACCACTCTTTACCCACCATTCTTCCTTCATAGGTAGCCTCATGCTCTCTCCCAAAAAGTGAGTCAAAACCATCACCATACTCACTTCATGGCCCCTACAGACTGCCCTTTGTCACCACTACAGTCTTGCTATATGACCTTAAAACTATAGCGCATGTACTGGCTGCATCTTGTTAAAAGTCTTCGCACAGGTCCCGAAGGTAGGCCTAAACACGCCTTCACAAAAAAAGGGCATGGTGTACACCTCGATAAGGGAACACCATGAGTAAAAATGATAGATGGGCATGCTCCCAAAACCATGAGTAAAAGAGTTTCCTAAAAACAAAAGCCCAGGTACAGTGAAAACCCCAAAAGGGCACCTTGAGCAAAATCGGTTGAAAAGGGTGGACATGGCCACCAGGTCATGGGTAAAAAAGCCTAAAAATAAAGAAAGTTGGTGAAAATTGTCTTTACGGCTCCACTTTCCCCCTGTTCAAGTGAAAACCCATAAAAGGGCGCTTGGACCTACAAAACACATTGATGCACTACCACAGCCTCAGTCGGCATTCAATTGCTAAAGAGGCATAATTCCATTGAGGTCTACCTAACACCCTCAACTACCAACATTCAATCACACAACAAAATGACTCATCCAGGGAGTGGGAGCTGCATAAAATCTTCCACACTTCAACATCAACAAATAACAAGGGTCCTTGAGGGTGAGGACAACAACCGAAAGATCCCCCCAAAATATTAAAGACTATCACGAAGGTAAGAAATTGACGAAGCCAAGGCCTAACCTGCCAGAGACTTCAGGGTTATTCCTCATCATGAGATCGCCTCCCCTGAAACCTTCCTTAGCCGAGAGGCATAGACCTTCTGGACCCGACAGGATGGGGTCCATGAGGCTGCCTCACTAAAATTCCCCTAGCTGACATGCCTAGACTTTCGGGATAGGTCAGAAGCCCCCCTGACTGGACCCCACTAGACAGGACCTACAAAGGTGCCCTGAACATCAAAATCAAACCTAGTGTAGCAGCGAACAGTGTCAACCAAAGGGTCGTAGCACTTGGCCTCTAGTTAGGCCCGATTCTGGCCATTGAGGTTCTTACAAAATCCTCAAGCTGTCAGAATCTTAAATAGTCTCACAAGGGTGAGGACTTCAACAGGATCCCTAAAACGTTTTTCTCCCCGTAATGTCTCCACATGTGAACTCGTTCATTGCATCCAAGCATCCTAGTACGTGGACCTCCTCAGCGTTCGCATAGCCCTTACCTAGCCCTCGAGAAATTTTCCAAGTGATTGCACATCTTGATTCTCTCAAAGCACAACATTCAATGGGGAATAATGTTGGAAGATATTTTTCATCATCATGGAGCCCCAACTCAATAGAAGCCTAGAAAATAGTGGAAATCCCTACAGTCTCAAAATAGCCCCAGAACTGGTCCAGATCTTCATGAGGACTCTCAAAATTCTTCTATCAAGTTTCATCAAATTTAGACACGTTTAAGCAGTGCAGACTGAGAAACAGTTTTGGTAGAATCAGCCTTTAGCACCCTAAAATGGCCCCTATAACCAGAGCTACATTTTCAGTATCTCAATTTTCTATGGGAAAACCACTATTGGATCCAGCACCGTTGAAAACCCTCAGGGGTCAAATTTCAGCTTAAACAGGCACTCTAGGAACACGTTATAGGCAAAAGAGAGAAACAGGAGGAGCTGCAAGCGATTCCTGTGTGGTCATGCTGCAACTCCACACCATCAAAGGGACAGTCACGAATAGTTACATTCGATGCTCATATCTCACTCGTTCCAAGTCTCAAATTTTGGTGAGCATATTCGTCACGTCAAGACAAGAATTTCGATATGTAGCACGCCTCGCGACGATGCCCGAGCATGATGAAAAGCTTGATAGAAGTTGTTGATCCTTAAAGAAAGTGCAGAAAATTTAGCGACATCTTGCCTTGCTCGAGTGGCCAAATCACACCGCTCATGAGCTCAATCGATGTGAAACTAATTCCATCATGTGCGTAAGGTCTCGAACTATCTCTGACTTAAACCTCATACATGATGAATGGTCGGATTCTACACACAATACCGATGAAATGACTGCAAACTCTGTCGTCAGAATTCCAGATTCCGGTCAAAAATCCGAAGTTGAAAAATCTTCATCCGGGCATCGAAACGAGCTGTGTTTGTTGCTCCACGATTGTGACAGCATGCTCAATGTGATCCAGTGAAGAAATCATAGAGAGCACACTATCTATCTGAAGTTTCAATATTCATTCAAATTTCAAGTCACATGATTGTGCCCTAAACACATGATTCATGGCTTGAACTTGGTATCAAATCGATCGCGATGCCGAGCCCCACAAGAAAACAGTCATCTTTCGACCAACCAGGCATTAGAATAACCTCGGATCATCCTTGAAAAATCATGTCAGTTCTAGGGCAATACAAGGACTGTTATAGAATTCCACAAATTGTTAAGGGGCAAATCTGTCATTTTGCACCCTATTTCCTAATTTCTTTTAATTTAATTAAATCTTAATTTTTGACAATTAGGTTTAAATTTGATCAATCCACCCATATTTGGGGCAAATTCTATATATACCACGTACCATCATTGTACACACAAGGACTCAACCCTTTTTAAAAGAGAGTTTCTACTGAATAAAATTTCTCTTTCTTCTCATTGTTGGGTCACGTTTGGAGAGATAGAGTAAGGTGAGAGAAAATTTTGAACCAGTACCCCTAGGCTCAAGGTAAATGCTCTCCCTCTTCCTTTTTCTTTTCTGCTACTCTCTCTTCCTCTCTTTCTTCTTCCTCTCTTTCTTCTTCCTCTTCTTCGTCTGGGCTCTTCTCAGAGACCATGCAAGGCATTGGCAGTGTCGTGCATGCCGCTCTTGTAGTTTCATAGGTCGCGCATAGCGATGGCAATGCCATGCGTGAGTTTCTTTCTCCTTCTATTCCCCCATCTCTATCTCCCAACGAGGCTTGCAGACGGCACTGCTTATCACCGTCCATAGAGATATCCTTGACGTCTCAGTGAAGGGCGTAGACGGTGAAACTCGTTGCCGCCTGCAGGGGTCTCCCCCTGTTGCAGGCCTATCGCATATGGCAATGCCTATCCCCACCCTCGAGGGGTCTCGACAACACTTATCGCCGTCCATGAGCTTCCCTCAAGTGCACATGCCTATCACCATCCGCGAGCTTCCCTCACATGCACGATTCCCATCGCCGTCCGCGAGCCTCCTTCGTGCATTTGGTGCTCATTGTCATTCCCCCTACATCCCATGCCTATCATTTTGCTCTTCATGAGAACTATCGCCGTGTGCTTCACAAATGGCTTTCATCGCACGCTTCGCGAGAGGCTATTGCCGCCTTCGCAAGGGCGTGCTGCCTCCTTGTGCTGCCAACAACAATGCCTAGTGTCGTCCGTAGTTGATTGCTCACCCTCTAGTCATGAGCAGTAGTGTCTAGCGCCATCTAAGAGCTGTGACACTGCTACTCCACGGTCGTAGGTGGCAACACCTAGCGGTATCGGGGCCCTATCTCTTTATCATCTCATGCTTTCTTTTTTGGCTCAATAGGACCCTACCCTCTAGAACCATTCTGAGCCTAACTTATCATAAAAGGGTGGGTTTTTACACTATTGCGGTGCAATCTTGGTGAACCAATTTCTATTAATAGAAACTGGTTTTTTTCATTTCAAGATGATTTTTAAATGCTCCTAACTTGTTCGTTTTGAGTCCAATTAAGCTCAATTCGGATACGAGCTAGCATATAATACGTGTCATGGCATGACCCGAAACGAGAGAATTTCTAGTTAGATGATGGGCTCGAAACATTAAAATTCAGATTTTAAAAAGAATAGCATCCAATTCTTTGAGAAGCTATAGCTGATGTCGGATTGTCACAATTATGGGTCCAATGCGATCGTGCTTCAAAGAGATATAGTTTGATATACGTTTTATATATGATTGGAGGACGGCTGACACGAAGTCATGAAATTATTAACCATGATGGAACTTAGGAAGAGTCATGTGGGTTGGGTGCAAATTGGTTGGCTCAGTCCATACGCCGACTTGGATCTAGAGTTTCGGTTAGTCCGGTCGAGTTAGGGAATAGATTAAAAAATACATAAGTTCTATTATAGCTGCTTCAACTAGTTCGGAATCACCTCCCTTGACTTACAATCTCCTCGTTTTCTTCACAACACTATGTTGAAAGGTATTTTTCATCAATATGAGGCCCCCGCTCAATAAAGGCCTAGCAAGTGGTCGAAATTTTGACAGTCTCAGAACAGCCCCAGAAGTAGCCAAGATCTTCATGAGGTCACTCAAAAGTCTCTTGGCAAGTTTCATTACATTTTGACATGTTTAAGGCAATGCAGACTGAGGAACAGTTCCGGCTCAATCGACCTCTAGCACCCTAAAACGGACCTCTATAACTAGAGCTACATTTTCAGTGTTTCAAATTGATGCGGGACCACCATAATTGGATCTGACACGGTTGAACCCCAGGGGTCATGTTTCGGCCCAAACAGAGATTCCAGGAACAAGTTATAGGTGAAAGAGTGAAACAAGAGGAGCAGCACACTATTCCCGTTCAGCCACCCTGGAACACTACAACATTAAAGGGATGGTCATGACCAGTGACTTTCGACACTCATATCGCAGTTGTTCCACGTTGGATCACGCTTAAATTGGTGAGCACATTCGTCTAATCAAGACAAACGATACAATCTGTGGCACGCCCCGTGATGATACCCGAGCGTGAAAAAAAGCTAGAGAGAAGTTGTTAATCCGTGAAGAAAGTGCAAGAAATTCAGCAGCACCGTATCTCGATCTAGCCACCAAATCAAGTTGCTCACAAGCCCGATCGATGCAAGACCAATTCCATTGCGGGCGTAAGGTCTCGGGCCATCTCTGACCGAAACCCTGTACATGATGAACGGTCGGATTCTGCACACGAAGTCAATGAACATATTGCAAATTCTTTCGCTGGAATCGTTGATTCGGGCAAAAATTCCAAAGATGCAAAATCTTCTTTCGAGCACGAAATCAAGCTGCATTTGGTGCCCCGTTATCGTAGTGGCATGGTTAGTGTGATTCAATGAAGAAAACATAAGAAAACATCAAGGAACGAACACATTATCGACTCGAAGTTTCAAGATCTACTCAAAATTGAAGTCACGTGATCGTGCATCATAAACACGATCCATGGCTCAATGTTTGCATCAAATCAATCACCATGACGAGCCCTACAAGAAAACAATCGTCTTACGATCAATCAGGCATCAAAACAACCCCGAATCAGCCATGCAAAAACACAGTAGTCCTAGGGCAACACAAGGACTGTGCCGAAATTCCACAACTTGTTAAGAAGGGGCAAATTTATCATTTTGCACGCTATTTTCTAATTTCTTTTAATTGAATTTAATCTTACTTTTTAGCAATTTGGGCACACTTCTATAAGTATGCAAAAAAAAGGAAGGCAGACACATACACACACTAGAGTTTTAACGTGATACGAGTTTCTCTTTCTTACCATTATGGTGTTATGCTTGAGAGACAGGGTGAGGTGAGAGAATCTTTCAATCGGTACCCTTAGAGTTGAGGTAAATATTCTCTCTCTTCTTCTCTTTCCTTCTCTCTCCCTTCTCCCCTCTTTTCTCCCTCTTCTTTGTCTGAGTCCCTCGTAGAAGCCTGCACGGCAGTGGCAGTGCTCTGCATGCCTCTTCCTTGATCTCACAAGTCGCGCATGGTGATGGCAGCAGCATGAGCGAGTCTCCCTCCCCTCCTTCTCGTCTGTCTCTTTCTCTCAATGAAGTAGAACCTTGATAGCATAGTGTGTTGCCAGTTGCTGGAGTCTTTCTCTGCCGCGCATCTAAAGTAGACGGAGATACCTATCGCCGCCCGCTAGAGGACCTAACAACACCCATCGTCATCTGCGAGATTTTTTCGTGCGTCCGGTGCCTATCATCATTTCTCCTGCAGCCCACACCTATCGTAGTGCCACCTAGGAGAAACCATGGCCATGTGTCTTGTCAAGAGCCAACGTCATCCACAAGGGATGCGCCACCTCCTTGCATTGCCCACAGCGATGTTGATCGACGTCCAGCTTTCCCCTTCTCTTTGTTGTCTCGTTCTTTGCTCTCCACCTCTTTCTCTTCTCACTCCATTAGGGGTAGGCCTAGCCTAGCGTCGACGCGGCGACCTCAGTTCCGAGTAGTATTGCCGTCGTGCTGGTCCTTGAACTATGCCTGTCTTGTTACCACTTTGAGTCGACAACTTCTAGTTGCCATGCTAATCTCGCCCTTCTGTCATGTGCTCTTCCCCTCTCTACCTTTCGCCTAACCTTGCACTTCATCGCCTCCTCCCATGAACATCCATTACCCCAAGACAAGGGTGCATCCTTTTCGACCCACTAGTCTTACAAATTACTACTCCTTGGTCGGTTCTCTCTTGTTTGACCAGTTTCTTTCTTTACTTTCTGCACTCATTTCTATGGCACCTGAGTTGTTCAACCCGTTCATCCGGGTTAGGGATTTCCTTATCCCTGCACTTGTGGCTATCCCAGAGAAATGATCCGCTCAAGCCTCCTTCTCTACTCTTCTTCTGAGTCAAGATTCACGGTCCGGATCCCAAGTTCTCACCTGGGTCGGTGCGAGAGGGGATTTAAAGTTCTCTGCCTCCCTGCTTTCTCACCTTGGTGGATTCTCCACCAAGGCCCCTTGCATGGGCAGCACTTCAGCTCCTGCGCACATTGCCACTGGCAAATCTCTTGTCAGTCATATTGTTGTAGTACGTCCGAAGGCTGCCCCGTCCATCCTTGCAAAAGGTAAACAAACTGTCGTCGCTCCTGAGGTTCGGCGCAAGGCAAACCCCCGTGCTCCTTCACTACTCCGAGCCCCCACACCTGTAGGGTCAGTGCACAGAGGTGGAGCCCCTGAGGTCTTCACCCCTCGCACACACTCAACGACTCATGGTCTATCCACTCGAGCCACCCCTCAGGGCGACCCTCGGGTTGCCCTGAGCTCTCATTCAGGACTAAGTCTTCTCGGGCAAAAACCTGCATGCGCCATGCATTTGCTTTCCTTAACTCTGGGCAACGCTAGCTCTATGCCACCTCGAGCACAGGAGGACTGCTTCGTGTACCCTCCCGACACACGCAACTTCGCCTTGTGAGAGACAAGCTTCTACCTCGTCCCTTCTAAACACGAGCTCGTGGGTCTTGGCCTCCACAGGTCCAACCCATTGACTAGGACTGGGCTGACCCCCAAGTCACCCGGACGACTAACCCAAAAGGTGCACACGCACAATCTTCACAGGTCCCTTTCGGAGCCAATCTCAGATGGAGTCCCGAGCCAGCCCCTCTTTCCTCTGCCATTCTCTCGATGTCAAGAAAGCACCTCGAGCCTTGGTACTCAAAGGTCTTTCCTAAGAATACAATCTTGAGCCAGCCCTAGATCATACGAACACCCTGGCCTCACAAGGGAACTCGGGGCAACTACTCTATGATGGACAGCCGCCTCCAGCCTAAAAAACAAGAACCCAAGCTGTGCTTCATCCTTGGGCCGCATTCCTTGCTTCAGCTCATAGGCATGGCCCTCGCCTGCCCAAAGAAAACGGGGCAGTTCAGGTCTCAAGCTCGATTCTAGAATGAGGTCCACCGCTGCCTCAGAATCAAGCAGAAGAGAGGCCTATAGATCCTAACCAAAGAAGCCTCCAAGGCAGTCAAAGTCGCCACCCCTGACGACCTCCTGCCTTGTAATCCCTTCTTCCCTCATCAAACTTCAGAGCCAGAGCAAGTCCAGGAGTACTATTCGGTGATCACCACCCAGAAGCCACGGTCTCAAGACCATCAAGAACTGGTCCTCACGAGATCGGCATACAAAGTATGAGCTCAGTCGGAGCAAGCTGAGCCCCACCAGACAGACTTATCGCGCATGATTCGCCAACCTCGACAGTCCGCTGCATCACCTGACCTTGGCCTCCCAGAGGAAACGGTCAGTGTCATGGTGATCAATGACCCGAACGACGCTCAGGAGGATCGGATGAACAAGTTCAAGGAAATGATGCAAGCTATCCTCAGAAAGATGGAGCGCCTAGAGGCTTCTAGGGCCCCTTCCATGCCAGACTCCCCGACAGGTGAGGACACAGCTCCAAGGCTGGCTCCCCCATCGGTGTCTCAAGACAGCTCCTCTCCTCGAAGCATCTCCCAAACCGACATAGATGCTATGGCGGCTCATAGCTCCAAGAACAAGGTCCCGGGCATGCAGGACACGTCACTCTACCAAAATCTGTATCCTTCGTTCATTGACCAAGTGTCATTTCTCCCAAACTACCAAAAAGGGAAACTCCCCCTGTTCAATGATACCACGTCTCGTCACCAGCATACGACCCACTTCTTAGCTGCCTACCAGGAGATGGCAGTTAACATACGTCTTCTCCTCCGCTAGTTCGTCAAAGCTCTCAAAGGACCAGCCTTTCAGTGGTATACTTAGTTGCCGCCGAACTCGGTAAACACTTAGCAAGAAATGGAGCAGTTGTTCTACGAACGCTTCTATGAAGTCCAAAGGAACATGGAAACCATTGAGCTCCTCATCTTGATGCAAGACCCTGGTGAGCCAGTTGATAAATTCATCACTCGATGGAGAGAGTTGGCGACCTTTCACGTCACTCCCATGACTGAGAAGGAAGCAGTTCAGACCTGCATATGGAACATGCTACCTGAGATTGCCCTACATGTTGAGGCATCCAATCCACCCTCCGTGTCAGAGCTCATCTCTACGGCAGTCTGTATTGAGGGAGTGTTCAAGCATGGAAACACCCGTCAACAACCTGCCAGCTCAAACTCAAGTCCAAAGAGGTCGAGACAATGAAAAGGCAGTAATCAGTGCTGCTGTAACCGTGCCTGACACTAAAGGCTCTTCTTCTCAAACTCTAGACCTCTCCAAGGCACAAGCATCTCCAGTCAGGGGCAAGCATTAGGCCGACAACAACATCTCGCCTCTAAAAAACCCTGGGCGATGCGACGACTTGGCCCAGCATCAGAATAACATTTACCCCTTCGACATGGAGGGGACACCTGCGCTACTTTGACTGCTGCTAGAACAAAACATGATACAGTTGCCAGAGGCCAATACTGTTGAGCTCGCTGAGAAGGAGGCAAATGAGAGGTACTACACCTATCACAGGAGGGCCTGCCACCCCCCTTGTGACTGTTATAAGCTCAATGACACTATCGAAGCCCTTATCAACAAGGGTCAGATAAAACTCGAAGAATTGAAAAAGGCGATCGAGGCAGCTAAGTCATCTCACATAATCACAATTAAAGAAGATGATGGGACACTCGTTATCCTTCATGCATTCTTCTCCATAATGCTAGAAGAAGGAATCGCCACCCAAAGACGACAAGGCAGCCTAAGTTCCTACCTCTAGGGACCGAGAACCTCTGATGCCCATATCACCGGATACAAGGCCATGATGTTAGTGAGTGCACTGGCTTCCATAGGCTCTTGGCCAAAGAGATGCGGCGGTGTCAGGAAGTTCAAGGGGACCCGGCAAGACACCCTCGAGTCCCTCGTCCGCTTGCACAAGAAAACCTCCCGACGCAAGTTCAGGAAAGCGCCAAGCAAGACCCTCTCCAAGCCCTCTTAGAATCGATGCTCCATCAAGGTCTCATCAAGCCCAAGCTCGCCAGGTAGTCAAGACGCCTTGCCCGGGGCATGAAAAAACTCTGGTGCCCCTATCACCAAGTGTGGGGCCACGAACTCAATGACTACTCCTTGTTTGAGGGCTTAGTCACGGAGAAAGTCCAACAAGGTGGCATCGACTGGGTAATTCTTCCAGAACACATACAAGCCCTTGCTCATATTCAAGGAGACGCCACACTACAGGCGCCTCATGAGTATGCACTGGACTACTAAGGGCCTTTGACTTCTTAGCCCTAGGAAATCTACCATGGGCGAAGAAGGATCAAGTCCTTAAGAAGGAGGCAATCCACAAGGCTACCACCTCTCGTCAGCCTGATAAGGTGATCCAAACAACCCCTCGAGGATTTCTAAGGGGACAGTGAATACCTAGGTCAGCCCGTTGAAGGAAACATCTTCCTCAGTCGCCAACCGAGGAAGAATTCGTCGGACCCCTTCCTTCGATACCGACCTTGCAGGACTTCATCCCAGGCACAGCTCGCCTCATATTATCATCCAATCAAGCAGACGGCCCTGAGTCATCAATATCTCAGGAGCCGGCCAAAATGGGTGACGACATTAAAAGCACCCCACAACGGTCAAAGCCGAGGCAAGACCTTAAATACCCCTGTAAACATCTAACTCTGGCGACGACATAAAAATCTGCCCAAAACGTTCTTCTCCTTCTATCTTTCTATTTCTTCTATAGGTACAACTCAATGATGCCGACACTTAGACTCTTTACGTAGGGAGTTCGGAGACAACAACATCACCATGCCGTAGCAAGAACGCCTTGGAGAAATGCTGGCCCAAGTAGCAGGATTCACGACAGCCACTGGCTACCAAGCCAAAATCAACCCATCTCTGAGCTCCTACTCCCATGAAGCCTCCCACATGGTGTAAATCCTGGAAATATCCACCAACGCGACGCAAATGGGTCTAAGATTGGGAAGGAAGCTCTAACCCACACCTCAAAAGTTCAAGGTCCTCAAATTTCCTAATCCTTCACTTTCCCCTACGCCTAAACCTCAAACCTTTACATCCCTACTACAAATGCCTATTACTACCCCATCAACCCAGACCACGCCAGCTGAACAACAAAGTCAGCCAGTGTCACAAACCAAGACTCAACCAAAACTTTTTCCTAAACCTACCCTACCATTTACACCAGTGACTGGATCAAGAACACAGAAGACAAATGAGGATAAAGTAAAATATGATGTAATTGGGCACTGGAGAAAGCTTTCAGCCCTTCTGAGTATCTATGATGCCCTCTTGCTGTCTAGAGACTACCGCATCGCTTTGGTCCAAGCACTCTCTAACCCAGAGGTGTAGAAGGCTGAGGTCGAACCCAATGAGGTCGACCCAGCCATTCCAAGTGGGTGCTTAGCAATCTCCTTTTCTGAAGACGACCTTAAGCTGGGAGGCGAATTCCACAATCGCCCCCACTTTGTGAATGGTGAACTGCACGCTAACCCTATCAATCAGATCATGCTGGACGGAGGGTCAGCAGTTAACCTGATCCCAAGAAGGATTCTCACCCGACTAGGATTAGGATATGATGACCTCACTCCTACCCACATCACTGTGTAAGAGTTCAACCAGTTAAGAGAAAAACCAACTAGCATAGTGTGCCTTTCCCTCAAGATCGGTGACCTCAATGATTGCGCTTAGTTTCATGTAATCGACACTGATACCTCTTACAAGGTCCTGCTCCGTCATCCTTGGCTTCGCGATCAGGGGGTGTTTCCTTCCATGCTCCACCAATGTCTCAAGTACAACCGAGATGGAAGACAACACAAGGTCTATGCTGACAAAAGACCGTTCCCCGTAGCTGAGACTTACTACACTGATGCCAAGTACTATTTCATAGACCTTTCCGTGCCAGAAATGTCAAATGATGATCATCGAAAGTCTCCGAGAGAGACGAGACGTTCGTCTCATGATGACGTTGAATATCTGTGGCGAATGATTACAAACATGTTCAAAGGAGAGGAAAGACAATGCAAGATCCTCCCTTGGACCCCCATCCACCCAAGTATGCCTTGTCTCCTCTCCAAGGTCATGGTATCCTCTCCCGAAGGTGAAGCTTCTACCTCTACTCTTAGCCCCTGAGCCTGAGGAAGCCCCAGAGGTGGACCTGTCAGCACCTAGGGTCACATAAATGTCTGACAACAAAAGGTTCTGCATGTCCCCATCGCCCTTCAAGAGACAAAGTTGGTGCACCAACAGCCACGAAACGTGTTCCAGGTTCCATCCTCCTTGAACATGGGGATAGCTGGTAGCCAAAGAAGGACTTACACTTCTCCAAGGTTGTCCAACAAGTATAGGCAGACAAGAGTCAGCCCTCCGGCTCGCAGAAACAAGACCTCATGGCAGTATTGAGAAGCGTGGTGTGTAGCCTCTAGAATCATCTGAAGGCTATGCGCGTCGCTTCAAAACACTTAAGGGAGTTTTTCCTGGAGACCGACACTGACGACGAGCTCAAAAGCAATGTACTCGAATTGAAGCAAGGCTCACCCAGACTGGAGCATTTACAGTAAGCAGGCTCATCAAACCATGAGAACCATGGATTATGAGTCCCTCTCCAATCAAACACTTTGGGGTGAGGAAGCAACTGCTCCCCTGTTCGAGGTCATTGAAGCCACAGCAAGATGCCCCCAAGATGAAGCAAGGAGTGGGCTATTCTACTTCATCTCAAACCATGAAAGGGCAAAAGCAATGAAACGAAAGAAAAGGGAAGAACAAAAGACTTGCCATTCACATGGAAGAGAAAAGAGTCAGTTAATTCATCAATCAAAGATTGTTATAAATATTAGAGAAAGGCAAAAAGAGGGGATTCTATCACTATTACCAGCAACTTGAGTACAAAGAATTACAAATAGAAATATCTGTTCAAATCTCAAAGCTAAGCTTATAATGGCCATGCTGCGCCCATTTGATCCCATCTTTCAAAGCTGCCACTTGGAGGAGTGCAAACTTTCTAACTAAAGGATATTCCCCATGCTCCAACTGAGGCAAAAATGGATCCTTTCCCACCTCACGGGCCACGATGATCAAGATTTACAAATCACTAATGTTACGTTCATGAATCTCCATGTCCTCCTCATTTTCAAAATAGGCGATCTCTTTAAATATCAAAGGGATTTCTGAGGGAAAAATCTCGATTGCAGTGACATTACGGTGGTTGAGCCTGGTGATTTGTGCAAGGAAAGGCATCACGGCTTGCGAAACAACAAAGCCTCCCCGAATGCACCAAATAAGAGGATGACTAACTTGTCCCGATAAGGAGGTGACTATAAAAGCCGCACCTATGATGGGTTCCCTTCGAACGGGAAACTTGAGTCCCTCTCTCAAGGTTGCAACGGGAATCACCCGGTTGCCCATAATTATCAGATCATACTCGCTCTCACCTCCGAAGACAGGCGATTGAGGAAAGGGATTTGATTCATTCTCAATAATAAGAGGCTCTTTGTCCTCAATAATTGTGAGGTCCCTGCTTGAAGAAGCGTGTCTCCTGAAAGCTTTAGGAGCCTCGATTGATCTTCTAGAAGACATGTGTCGGGGGGCACCAAATATCGTCTTGTCATAGTCAAAGGCAGAACTATTGCCATCTGCCACCAAGAGGCAATCGCCATCTCACAATCAATCGAGGACCATCAACGTCCCGTGAATCAAGGCATATTAATGCCTCACTCCAGCCGTCAACACGCGCCGCACGTGCAGCCCTAGAAATCCAGACACGCCGCCTGACACTTGCAGCGTGGCTTTTCACTGTGCGTGCAAAGGGTGACCGATCGCCATCCCACGACCCCTCACCTCCTTGATCGTGACGGTCTTCCAACCCTTCGGTTTCCCACTGGCACTCTCTTCTGCTCAGTGGGAATCCACTCCTGTCCATTGAGAAAACCCTCTCTTGCCTCCTGCTTGTTATCGAAGTTGGTGAAATCCATCAGAAATCCTTGAAATCTTCCCTGCAACCCCGCGGATTGCATTTCTCCCCAGTTTCCCACTTCAACAGCCCACCAAAGCTCTCCAAAATTCCACTAAAATTTCGATGAGCTCAATGCAGGCCCTTCTCCTTCTCCTCCAACGATTAGAGACTTGACAGAACCCTATGAGCTCTCTGTGACCTCCCCTTCAGCAGCAGAATGATTGGAGAAGCACTCGAGCTCTGGTAGAGCACCTCCACAAATTCTGTCAAGTCCCCGAGAAATCCTCTTCCTTACTCAGAAAGCTTCAATGCTGGATGAAAACTGTTCGCAAGCACACTACGAAGCTTCACACCTTCTGAAGTTTGTCAAAAAAACCACTAAGGACTTTTCTCTGCAAGTTTTAGCTGGGAAATGCTCATCGAAAAACCCTCGCCAGGAGCTTTGACTCTCTCTATCTCTCTCTCTCTCTCTCTACAATTCCCTTCTACTATTTTACCCTTCGATAAAACAGTAATGTTGGGTTTTTTCCCCTTTTATACCCTGTAGTACTGAAGACTGCCCCTGATAAACTTAGAATGACGCTCTAATCCCCAGCTCCTGATGATAATAAGGCCTAACCGGGGCAGCCAAGTTCTAGACCCGAAGCAACATCACCGCGCGCCTCGTCAAGACTTCGTCCAGGGGACTAGCGTCGCATGCTTCGCTCAGAAGCTTGTCGCCGCGCATCTCACCCAGGGGCTACCACCAAGCGCATAGACCGGAGGCTATTATAGCGCACCCCATCAAGGAGTTATCGCCTTGCGTCTGGCCAAGGGCTACTACCGCACCCTTCACCAAGGGACCTGACACCACCATAATGGTCTAATGCTGCAGTTAACATCCTACGCAGGCTTTGGCACTCCCCTTCAGACCATCGAACCATACCCTCAGGAAGTTCGTTCCCTAAACTACAATCTCACCCCTCGAGGAGCCCAATTTTTTGTAATGGCTCTATTGTACATAGAGTCACACAGCCATGATCTGTGTTGCATGACCATAAACTGTACAGCCATGGTTCAAGCTACATGACCCTAAACTGCATAGTCATAGTCCTTGTCTCACAACTCAAAATTGTATGACCATGGTCCAAACTTACAGAAGTTTGCAGAAGCTTTTTCTGAGGTTCTGGTGACATCCAAGCCAAAAATATAAGCAAGAAAGTTTTTCAGTTTCAAGCCGAATAGGAGAAGTTCCGCTGGGAGACGATTGGTCACGGGAGGTAGGCCGTCGTGGAAGGCATAAGGTTACAGAAGGTGAACCGTTGTGGACGTGAACCGTCACAGGGAAGGTGTACTGTTACCTCTGGAAATCGTGTGACCATTAAAGAGGTGCAAAAACTTAATCTTTGAAAAATGAAGTGGCATTGGAAAGTGAACAGTAGCGACAGAGCCGACACTAACAGACGTGCAGCCAGCGTTGGGGCAACCAACGCTGATGCTTTGGAGTGCTAACATAATCGGCACTGATCCTCGAGAAAGGCAACTGGGTTAAGGGTTAGGAGCACAACCGACGCTGGCCTTTGGAGGACACAGCTGGCGCTGGCTTCAGTCGACACTCGTTAGCATGTGTGGCTTATCATGATGCGGAGAGTGATGCTCGCTTGTGGTAGTAAGTTACGTTCGGGATTACGGTGCTCGGCGATAAGCTACGTATGATGATATTCATGGGCTGAAAAAATTGGCGAAGGATGTGGTGTGGCTTGTGGTACCTGTTGAAAGCCAAATCCTCCAGCACAATAGTGAGGTCCATGTTGTTCTATCGAATGAATCTTACGTCGTATGCTCAATACACACGTCAGATGACGTATGTGGCTTGTATGTCTGACATACATGTTGGATGGACCGAGACAAACTTCTTAGAGTGGCTCCGCTTTATCTTCTGGCCTGTAATTGTCCTCTTACTCGTTGAATGAATTAAAGTTAACTCTCCAAGTGGTTTCGCTTCTTCTTCATGAGGAGGGCCTTCCTTTCGTGGGTTTGCTTCCTCTTCATGAAGAGGGCCTCCCTATGGTGGGTTTGCTTCTTCTTCATGAGAAGGGCCTTCCTTTCATGGGATAGGCATTTGTTTTGGCCTGTAACTCTCAACTTACTTTCAAATGTAAGAGAAAAAGTACAAGTTTTGGTTTGTAACCGTTCTCTTATCATCAGATGCAAGAGACTTATAACCTCCCTAGTAATGGGTTCCATTTGTAAATTTTAACTCATTTTTACTGCAATAAAAAGAGTTAGATTTTTGTTTAGACTATCTTGCTTATTTTCATGTTGAGTCCCTTTCTTTTGAATGCCTATCACAGATAGTACTTCTTTAGGTATCGCCCATTGATAGGGGGCATTTCCTTCTCTCCATCAGGATGCGCCAGTATGTAGGGTTTATTGGGTGAGACCTTTTTTACTATAAAGGGACCTTCCCACTTAGGCTCAAATCTCCCTTTACACCGACCATGCATAACAATAGGCCTCTTAAAATCTAAGACTAGATCACCATGGGTGAATGAATGGATCTTGATAGACTTATCAAAAGTCCTCTTCATTCTCCCTTGGTTAAGTTCAAGGTTTTGCTGAGCCTCTAACCTCTTTTCATCGAGTGCATCCAGTTCTTGACACCAGAGCTTGACTCTCTCATCTTCCGTTATCCCTTGGTGAATAGCGACTTGCAGTGAAGGGATTTGTATTTAAAAAGGTAAAACTGCTTCACCCCCATAGACCAGAGAATAAAGAGTGGCATGAATAGCATTTTTCTTAGTAGTACGGTAAGCCTATAAGGCTTTGTGAAGTTTCTCATGCTAATTCTTCCTTGTTTTTGATACTGACTTTCTTAAAACATTGCACATATTCTTATTAAAAGCCTCAGCAAATCCATCGGCCTGAGGGTGGTACATAGTCGAGTACCTCCATTCGAAATCGAATTGATTAATTAAGAAATCGATATGATGACTCCTAAATTGAGGACTATTGTCAAATATAATCTGGTCGGGCACTCCGAATCGATATATGATATGATGTCGAACAAAGTAGGCCACCGCTGTCTCAAGAACCTGCTTAAGGGGGACCGCTTCAGCCCACTTAAAGAAATAATCTGTTGCAGCTAGGATAAATACATGGACCATTGCGAAAGGAAGGTCAATAGGCCCTACAATGTCCATACCCCATTGTGAGAAGGGCAATGATGCAACCGTAGGGTCTGGAGGCTGGTAAACCAGGCTGGGGTGTATTTAGCATACTCGGCATTTTTTAGCGTAGCCTAAGGAATCGGAGATCATGGAAGGCAAATGGTATCCCAACCTGCGTATTCGTTCACAGAGCTTAGGGCCGGATTGGTGTAGTACACAGATGCCAGAGTGGACTTCTTTTAGCACCTTGCTTTCTTCTTGGATATCGACGCATCTAAGGAGAATGCCATCAAACAATAGCTTGAAGAGAACATCTCCTTTGAGTAGGGTATACTTGCTAGACATTCGACCTACACTGTTGCATTCGGCATGATCTTTTGAGAACCTGCCATGTTTCAGGAAATTGGTGATGGGCTCTCTCCAATCTTCTACCTGCTCAATTTCTGCACACATTGGGTCAAAGAATTATGGTTCTTGATTTCGAGCCTTAGCTCCTTAACTCTGTGCTATTTCTTGTTCGGTCTTGATTACTTCTTTGGTTGATAGAAGTGCTCCAAATGGGTAAGGAGGGCACTCGGGGAAGATATTTCTCTCATTATCCGCATCGACCTCGGTTCTTAATTCGATGTGTCTTCATTCTGCCACCCAGACAAGCGTGGGTCTTGATGAGGACAACTGAATTGTTGCGTCGAGTTTTGCAAGTGCGTCAGTCTGCTAGTTTAGCCTTCTGGGGATGTGACTCAAGGATATGTTCTCAAACTGAGCCATATACGATTTTGCAATATCATGACAAGGCTTGAGAGAGTCTTTTCTCACATCATAGATACCTTTGAGCTATCGGATAACCAATTCAGAGTCGTCGTAGATCTTAAGCTGCTCTAAGTCAAGGTTGAAGGCTATCTCAAATCAGATTATAAGGGCCAGATATTCTGCTTCATTATGAGAACCAGCTTAAGCAACAGAGAAAGAAAGTGGCAATATTCCTCCTCGCGGTGTTAGGAAAACTACTCCATCGCCTCCTCGATCTGATTGGAAAGCTTTGTCGAAGTACAATTCCCACATAAGAGCAAGGTCAGCACAAAATACTTCTTTATCAAGAAGGTTGCTTGATAAAGGAGATTCTGCCTATATGGGGTGTGTTGTTAGAAAGTTAGCCAAGGCCTGGCCTTTGATGGCTTTCTACGGGACATACGTGATGTCGAATTCCATCAGCAATAATGCCCACTTAGCAAGGCCTCCTGACAAGCATAGGCGTGTCATGAGAAACTTTACATGATTAGCTTTTGATATAAGTTTCACTTCATGACCAAGCAAGTAGTGGAGGAGTTTTTTTACTATGAAGATCAGGGTCAGACACATCTTTTATATCGAGGGTTAATTCTTGTCAGCCTCATGCATCCTGCGGCTGAGATTATACAGTGCAGTCTCTTTTCCCTCTTCAATGTTTTATGCCAACAATGTTATGAGTGACTCGTCCAAAGAAGTCACGTATAGAATGAGGGTTTCCTAATACTGGTGTAGAGAGCATTGAAGGGTTGAGTAAATAATGCTTGATGTCGGGAAGGGCTGCCTGACATGCTTCATCCCAGATGAATGTGATATCTGTCTTTAGCAGGTGTGTAAAGGGTTTACAATGGCTCGAGAGGTTTGAGATGAACCTGTAAATGTATGCTAGCTGCCCTTGAAGGGAGTGTAATTCTGAAAGTGTAGTCGGTGAAGGCACTTCTTGGATTGCCTTGATCTTGACTAGCTCGACTTCAAGCCCTCGATGTCTGACGATGAACCCCAAGAATTTTCCTGAACACGTGTTAAAAGCACATTTTAGAGGGTTCATTTTTAACTGATGGAAATACAGTCACTCAAATACCTTTTCAAGGTCTTTCATGTGAGCATCCTTATCTTCATATTTTACCACCAAGTCATCTACATTATACTCCACCTTTTTGTGCTTCATGTCTCTGAAAATGGTCATCATTGCTCTCTGGTATGTGGCACCAGCATTCTTTAATCCAAAAGGCATCATTATGTAACATAAGACCCCTTTTGGAGTTAAGAATGAAATGGCCTCTTCATCTTCGGGCACCATCCTTATCTGATTATACCTGGAGGATCCTGTTTGAATGTAGTTTGCGTCACCTTGGTCCTTGGTAGGAAGCAGGTTAATAAAGCCTACAAAACAATGGAAAATTCCCGATAGTGTCAGAATGGCCCTAGAATTTCTCAAGATCGTCATCAGCACTTCAAAAGACCACCTGCCAAGTTTTATCGCGATCAGACAAGTCTAAGGCAGTGAACACAAAGACAGAGTTTTCAAAAAATTGGCCTCTAGCACTCCGAAACGATCCCTACAACTGGAGCTACATTTTCAGTTTCTCAAATCCTTATGGGACCATAATCATTGAATCTGGCATTATCAAAAACCATTATGGGCAAAGTTTTGGCTTGATCAGGCACTTCAGAACAAAGATATGAGAAAAATATTAAAACAAGAGAGGTCGCACACTATTCTCGTATGGTCTCACTGCAACAAAGAACCATTAAGGGTGGTTGTTTTTACAGTCATGAGTAATCACTTTCGAGGCCGATAACTCACTCATTTCAAATCTGATCGCAACCAAATTTAGTGAGCATATTGGTCTCATCAAGACGAACAATTCGATATGTGGCACGCTCCGAGACGATATCCGAGCAAGGAGAAAGCTAGAGAGAAGTTTCCAATCTGTGAAGAAGTTGCAGAAAATTCAGCAGTGACATGCCTCACTCGATGAACCAAATCACGACTCTCATACAATGGATCGACACAAAACCATTTCCATTATGTGCGTAAGGTTCAGGGTTATCATTGGATCGAACCACGTACATGATGGACGATCAGATTTCATACACGAAGCCAATGAAGTTACTGAAATTCTTGCCACCGAATTCTAGATTCCGGTCAATACTCAAAAGTTGTGAAATCTTTGTTCGGGCTCCAAAGTTACGAAATCTTCGTTCGGGCTCCAGATGGAGAAGTGACTTGGGGGTCACTTACAGGGAGATTGTAATACTCCTGACACTCTCCCATTTTCTTTTCGAATATGTTAAGGCAACTTGTGCATTCTGATAAGTAATGGTCTCGTTTCTGATGGTATGGGCACCAACGATCTTCAGTCGCCTTAATAAGGCGACGATGTTGCCTTACTTTCTTCAGTGTGATTATGCCTTCCTGAAGCATTATAATGAAGAAGGCATAGAGGATACTAGGCATTTCGTCTTCCTCTTGAATGGTTACAGCATGGGAGGCCTCGGCTGCCCTGAAGGCCTTCTTTAAGTCTTCAAGCTTTATCTGGCCTTTTAGAATCAGGGCCTCAATAATATCCTTCAGCATGTAGCAGTCATCTGTGCGATGATTGATCCTCCGATGGTAGGCACAATAATTTGCCTGAGTGTTAAGGCTAGGTTGCTCAGGGAACTTGGATTTTGGAAGCTGGATCATATTTTGTTCCAATAATAACCGAAACATTGCAGGTACCATTTCTTCTCGAAGGGGTAGACCTTATTCTTATGCATGATAAAATAATCACCCTGATCAAAGTTGGCTGGTTGGGGTACACGATTGTACGACTATTGTTGCTTACCAGCATGGGGTGCTACCTTTACAGTGCTTACCCCTTTAGAGAGGTCTAAAGTTTGGGAGGGAGCCTTCTTTGATTCAGTGACTATGACGACTGCACTGATTACCCCTTTCTGTTGGCTGCCCTGTCTGTTATTTCGAAAGTTACCATTGCTCTGGTTATTTGCTAGGCTTGTTGATGGTTCTCATGTCTCACCATGGTGGCGTGATAGACTTTCTATGCGGACTGATTTAGCAATCAACACTAACATAGAGGTCAGATTAGAGGCCTCGACATGTAGAGCAATCTTAGGTCGCATGTTCTGTACGCAAGTTTCGACTGCTTCCTTCTCAGTCATAGAATTGGGATGGCAGGAAGCCATGTTTCTCCATCTTGATATAAACTGATCCACGGGCTCATCGGGGTCTTGAGTCATAGTGAGAAGTTCGATGGTTTGAACCTCTCTCTCGACTTCATAGAAGCATTGATAGAATAACTTCTCCATCTCCTCCCACGTATGGACTGAGTTTGGAGGAAGTCAGGCATACCATTGAAATGCTAGGCCATCGAGGGTCTCGACGAACTGTCAGAGAAGAAGTCCCTCGTCAGCTGCTGTTTCTCGACATGCTGTCTGGAAGTGGGCAACATGCTGGTTTGGGGACGTGGTTCAGTTGAAAAAGGGAAACTTCCCGTTCTTATAGTCTAAGGGGAACAGGACCTAATCAATATAAGAGGGGTATGATCTTTTATAAGAAGTTGCGCCATATATCCCCAGGATTTGTCTGTTCATTAGGCTATGGGTGACCATAGCGTCAATATCTCTCTGGGAGACTGTAAGAGGGCCAGAATTGTCCTGTGAGGTAGAGGGAGGGGGCTGCCATGGAGGTGCACCATTAGAGTGATGGGATTAACCTTGTGGTTAGCCGATTAGCGTGTGGCGCCGATACGATCGATCTTTTCCATCATCGCGAGTACCATATCCTCAAACTTGTTCATGCGCTCTTCATGCACATCACCAGGCTCGCGTACGACCATTACACTGACTATTTCACTATGGGGGTTGACGTTAGTGGCAACAGAGGGCTTGCAAACTTGACCGGTTGTACTTGGTTGGTCAGTTAGTAGGGGGCCAGCATGCCCTGACTGAACTCGAGTCTTGTACGCTGATCACATTTGGACCGGTTCTCGACGGTTTGGGGATCGTGGTTGCTGAGTGGTTGGGTCTTCTTCTACGATGGCCATCACAGCACAGGGCTCACGGAGCTCTTCTTCAGGCTTCATTGTTTGAAGGGGGTAGAAGGGATTCAGGTGCAGAGGGTCATCAGAATTGGTCGTTTTGACTGCCTTGGTCACCTCCTTTGTCAAAATGTTCAAGCCTCTATCACATTTAGCCTTGATGTTTTGATGGACCTCGTGCCAAAACTGCGATCTAGGTCGCGACTGGTCAGTTCTTCTTGCACAGGAGAGAGTTGTCTCCCAAGTGCAGCAATGGATGAGGGCCAAGAATTAGAGTCATCTTGGGTTGGGGAGGATGAAAGACTTGATCTTCCATCAGGTCGATGCCCTGAGGTCTCTTGTGGGCTCGAGAGGCAGGACCAAAGTGACGGGGCTGGTTTAGGATGGTACTCTTGGAGAAGACCTTCGAGTACCAAGGCTGAAGGTGCTTGCTTGATGAAGAAGGAGCAAGTAGAAGCAGGGCTGACGCATGAGGAGGCTTGAGTCGGGGGCGAGGGGACGTCTAAGATTGCGACGCGTGTGCACCTCGCTAAAAAGGATTACAAGGGACCTGAGGGTCAACCAGAGCTCGAACAAGTGGTATGGCCTTAGGAGGCCGAGAACTACGAGCGGGTGTCTGTAAGAGAATAGGTATAGGCCTATCCCTTACAGGGTGAACTTGTGGGTGTAGAGTAGGAGGACGAGAAGATTGTTTCATGTGTACTTTGGTTGGTGTAATAACGGCATTGCCCCGAGTAGTAAATGCATATGAGTAGCGTGCATAGGATCTGACCTCGAAAGGTTCAGTTTGGGACACGGTCTTGAGATTACGGAAGGGTTGCGTCGAGGTGTGACTCGAGTGGGTAACCTATGAGCCTTGTGGTGTGTGTGAGGGGTGGAGACCGTAAGGTTTCCACCTCAATGTGTTGAGCCTCTAGGGATAGGGACCAATGGTGCGAAAGTGTGGGGGATAGCCCTAGGGCGATTAAAAGGAGCAACGACAGCTTGTTTGCCTTTTAAGAAAGGGACAGGGCAGCCTTTCGGCGTACCTCAATTACATGACTAGTAAGTGACTTGCCGGTAGTTGGGGGCATGTTGTGCATGGCAACAAAAGTGCTGCCGATGCAGGCCGCCTTGGTGGAGTTTTCACCAGAGCGATGAGATGGGGAGTGAAGGATTTTTAGGTCCCACCTCACATCGATCCAAGTTAAGACTTGAGTGCTAGACAAGGGGTCTTTGCTCAAGAGGATGGTTGGGAATGAAGTTGAAGGAACTTGTTCCCTGGGGACGCTCTCGAATACAAGGATAAGAAAATCCCTGATCCGGATAAATGGCTTAAAGTACTCATAAGCCATATGTGAAATGTGAAAAGAGAATGAAAATAGATAATAAAATAAGAGACTAGCCCAACAAGAACGATTCGACTAAGGGGTAGTAAGTCCCTAGTGGAGTCACCAAGCTGGTAAGGTGTCTCGTTCTCGCCCTCCGGATCGCTCTCTCGGGAACCTCATTCGAAAACGGGGGTAGGTGTTACCAACCGGTGAGAGAGGAATTTAAAGGTGGGTTCGGGACTTACTTGAGCTGACTCGCATGGGTGCCTATTAGATCATGAAGAAAGCCCCCCAGTAATAAAACTGGTTCAAAATTGCCTTCCTTGGCTTGTATTCTTCTTATTTTCTGCTTTTCTACGATCACACACATATATGGCAAAGGTTATAAGATAGGTGGGTCAGACCTCATCCTTTCCTCTTTGATGAAGACACACGAGCATGCACATTCAAAAAGAAGAAGAGAAGAAAGATGGGGGAAAGAAGAATTTGGCTAAGCGAGAGGATCAGAGTAGTGGCTAGGCTGGTGGATATATTGGCATGATGTGGTAGCAAAACGGGCTCTATAACCAAGACCGGCTCACGAGATCACTACTACTCATCATTACTAATATCGACTAGCTAAGCATGATGGTCGGTCTGTTGTGGCAATAAAGCGGGCTAAGTAATCCTGGCTCAATAACATTATGGCTAGACTATAGAACTACCATGAGAGGCTAACTCAATCTCTCTTAGTCGAACGAAAGAGTGGCAGAAGTAAAGTATGAGGAAAGAATAAGAAGAGAAGAAGGGAGATAAAGAAGGAGGGAGAAGAAGGGAAGAGAAGAGTATGAAAGACGAGCGAATAAAGGAGAGAGTTATGGAAGGCACAGTAGGGGCTAAGCATTGCCGAATGTGTTGAAAAGAAGGGAGAGAAATTGCAGTCGACGCTAGGCTTCACCGACTGTGTTGTACAGAAGAAGAGAAAGAAATCCAATTGGCGTTGAGTCTCATCGATTGATAGAAGAAGAGAGAGAAATCCAATCGGTGTTGAGTCTCACTGACTGATAAAAGAAGAGAGAGAAAATCAATCGACGTTAGGTCTTACCGACTGACAAAAGAGAAGAGAGAAAACCAATCGACGTTGAGTCTCGTCAATTAACAAAAGAGGAGAGAGAAGACCAGTCGGTATTGAGTCTCGTCGATTGATAGAAAAGGAGAGAGAAAATCAATCGACGTTGAGTTTTGCTGACTGATAAAAGAGAAGAGAGAAGACCAACCGACACTAGGCCTCACCAGTTACATTAAAAGGGGACAAAGGTAGATAAAGATGAGAAGAAGAGACAGAGATAAAGATGAGAAGAGGAGATAGAAAGAGATAGAGACGAGAAGAGAATATGAGAGATAAAGAGATAAAGACGACAAGAGAGGATGAGAGAGAAAGAGATAAAGATGAGAAGATAAGAGAGAGATAAAGATAATAAGAGAGAAAAGAAGAGAGAGAAAGAGATATAGATGAGAAGAGAAGATGAGAGAGAAAGATATAAAGAGGAGAAGAGAGGAGAGAGAAAAGAGGAGAGTGATAGAGATAAGAAGAGAGAGAAAATAAGAGAGATGAAGATGAGAAGAGAGAGAAAAGAGGAGAGAGAATGAGGAAAAGAGAGATAAAGAGGGGAGGAGAGAGGAAGTTACCAAGCTCCTCACTCTCTCTCTCCATGATGTACCCACAGGCTCAAGCAAGGAATCAAAATTTTATTGAATCTTCAAAGCATGAACCAAAGCTCATTATAATTTAGCTTTGTATGTTTATATAGAGTTGGGCTAAAACATGGGTGTACACCAAAAAAATACGTTAATTGAGGATAATTATAATTATTCTAACTTAAAGAAAATTAAAAAAATAGGGTGCAAAATGACTGTTTTGACCCTGCCTAACAATGTGTGGAATTCCAGAATAGTCCCTGCTGCTGCTCGAGAACTTGCGTGATCTTCTATAGCTGACCCGAGGTCGTTCTGATGCTCATTTGATCGAAAGATTATCGTTTTCTTGTAGGGCTTGACATTGTGATCCTTTTGATACCAATTTCGAATCATGGATCGTGTTTCGAACCAGGATCATGAGACTTGAAATTTACTTGAATCTTGAAAAATTCGGATCGATTGTGTGCTTATCCCTTGATTTTTCTTCATGTTTTCTTCACTGAATCACACTGAGCATGCCGTCACGATCATGGTGCAACGAACGTAGCTTGATTTCATGTCCGGATGAAGATTTTGTCTTGAGTTTTTTGCCGGAATCTTGACATCTGCTTGCTAGAATTTACAGCAGCTTTGACACCTTTGTGTTTGAAACCCAACCGTTCATCGTACGTGAGGTTCAGACAAGATTTAGCCTCGGAACTCACACACCTAGTGTAATTGGTTTCGTGCCGATCCTATATACGAGCGTCATGATCTGGCTACTCGAACAAGGCATGCTGCTGCTGAATTTTCTGCAACTTCTTTCACATATCAGTATTTTTCATTTAGTTTTTCTCTTTGCTCAAGTGTCATCAAGTGGTGTTCCACATATCAAATTGTTTGTCTTGATGAGACGAGCACACTCACCAAAATGGGGAGCGATTCGACTTAGAACGAGTGTGACATAGGCCCTGAAAGTGACTGCCCATGACTATATAAACAGTCACATTTAATGGTGTTTTAATGGAGTGAGGCCACACATGAATAATATGCAGTCCCCCTTATTTCAATATTTTACTCATATCTTTGTCCTGAAGTGTTCGATTAATCTGAAACTTGACCTATAGGGGTTTTTGATCATGCTGGAACCAATGGTGGTGGTCCCACAGCTGTTTTACACACCAAAAGTACAACTCTAGTTACAGGGTCCATTTCAGGGTACTAGAGACCGATTTCGCTGAAATTGTTTCTTTAAGTTCATTGCCTTAGACATGTCTGATCCCGATGAAACTTTGGTAGGTGGTGTTTTGAAGTTCTGACAGTCTCGTGCCATCCTTACCAAATGAGTCAACTCACCACCATGCTCATTCCATGTCCTCCACAGACCGTCATTCACCACCACAATGGTCTAGTTGTATGACCTTAAACTATAGCACACGTCCTGGTCGAATGACAATAAACTGCTTTTCCCAGGTCCTAGAGGCATAACCTTTAACATGCCCCCACAAAAAAAGGACTTGGTGTAAACTTGAAAAGGGGAACGCCATGAGTAAAACTGACAGACGGGCATGGTCACGAAACCATGGGTAAGCGAGTTTCGTAAAAAAAAATCGGGCACGGTGAAACTCGAAAGGGCACCGTGAGTAAATATAGAAAGAAGGCAGACATGACCGTCAAGTCATGGGAAAAAGAGACTAATAAAACGAAGGTTGGTGAAAACCATCTTTACAGCACCACTGCACCGAGTCCAAGTGAAAACCAGCAAAGGGCGCTCGGACCAATAAATGCAGGTTGATGCAGCATTCGTCTTCACAGGCAGTTTCAGTCAATATTTAAGGAAAAATCCTCGGTAGCAGAATACTATGTTATCAGGACCCAAAAATAAGATCACTCACGAGGCAAGAAACTGTCAATCCAGGACAAGCAAACCTGGTGAGCCTGCAAACAATGCTACTCATATGTCCAAAGGGGTGTAGACGTTAAAATCATCCCTCAACAATCCACATCATGCAAGAAACTATCAAATCAGGTCAATGGCTGCCCACAACAACCAAGGTAGAGCCCTTTCATGGTCGCCTCGCTAAAACCCCTCCCTGACCAGACCAGATGTTTTGGACATGCCAACAAAAAGCCCCCGATTGGACTTGGCAGGATGGGACCTCAGAAGTACCCTGCTTATCAAAGAAAACTTGATATGGCTACCAACAATGTCCCCAAGATTTTCAACAGGGTGTAGACTTTAAAATCATCCCTCATAGGAAAGAAACTATCATGTCAGGAGCCCTGTATGGCTACTAACAACGCCATAAAGATGTCCAACAAGGTGTAGATTTTAAAATCGTCCATCACAGGCAAGAAACTGTCATGTCAAGAGCCCTACAAACCTATTGTGGCTGCCAACAACACCTCCAAGATGTAAAATAGGGCGTAGACATTAAAATCATCCCTCACAGGCAATAAACTGTCATACCAGGCATCATGCAAAACTTGGTGTGGCTGCCAACAATACTGCCAAAACGTCCAACAGGGGTAGATGCCAAAACCATCCTTCAATGTCCCTTCTCCATCGAAGTCTCCATGAATGGATCTACAAAAAATGCATTTAGACGTCTGAGCAGCTTGGTTATAGTGTTGCGCGAATATTCCTTCGACATTCGTGTGATTTTGTGCCCGTAGAAAAAAAAAAAAAAAATCCGAAGGGTAATTTTCTTAATGTTGTCCTCTCACTTCTCTCGAAGCACAACATTCAGTGGGGTAAGCTTTTTGAGGGCATTTTTCATCACCTTGTATCCTCGATGCGAAATAAAGAGAAGCCAAGACAATAAAACCCTAATCCAGAAGCAAAATTTCCATCAGTCTTAGAATAGCCCAATAACAATCAATAATGTTGATAAAGGTCTTCTAATAATACCTTCTAAGTTTCGTCGCAATCTGATGAGTCTAAGGCAGTGCAGACACATAAATAGTTTTTGAAAAATCAGCCTCTATCACCCCGAAATAAAACTTATAACTACATCCCTATCACCAGAGAATTAAAAGACTGTGGGACTATCACCATTGGATCCGAAACACCCGAAAACCCCTAGTGACCAATCTTCATTTTGATCAGATGTTTTTGGACCAAGTTATGGCGAAATTACCTGAAATGGGTAAGTGAAACGCTATTACCATGCACCCTCAGTGGACCAGTTTCCATTAATGGAAACTGTGTTCGAGGGTTTTGGGCTCAATTTTAAATGGCTGTATCTCTCTCATCCTCAGCCGGATTAAGCTAAAATTTTACGGGCATGTTTGTCTTGTCGACCCGAGCATTTTGATATGTGGCACGACCCATGTCATGGCCCGAGCCGGGCGAAAAAGATGAGAGAAGATCGCAATTCAAGGCAAGGTTGTAGGTTTTCTAGTAGGAGCACACCTCGATCGAGCAACCTCGCACGTCGGATCGACCCAAAATTTGACCCATTACGAGCACAAGGTTTGAGGCTTGATCAGAGCCGAACCGTGCATGTGATGGACGGTCGATTTGACATGCAATGAGTACGAAGTTGCTGCACTTTCTGGCCACCGGAAACCAAATTCCAGCCAAAAGATTAAAAATGGAAAATGGTCGTTCGAACACTAAATCAAGCCATGTTCGTCGCCAAACGCTCATGACGACTTACTTGTCAACATTCAACGAAGAAATCCTCGAAGAACATCGAGAAATGCACGTAGTCTTTAAACAAAGATTGCACGTTCCTCGTAATTTTTGCACTTCGTGATGATGGCCCAAAGACTCGATTCATGGTTCGAAAGTGGTATCAAAACGACCATCTTCCCGAGTCGATCAAGAAAAGAATCTTCTTTCAGCTGAACGGAGATCGGAAAGACCTCGAACCAACCAGGGAAGGTCGCAAGAGTTCTTGGGTACAACAGGGACTCCATTGAAATTTCATGGATTATTGGTCCAAGGGTAAAATCATCATTTGTCCCATTTTCTTAGAATTTCTTTAATTCACTTAATTGTTGATTTTTAGCAATTAGCCGTTGTGCCGGACTAGTTACCTTGTCGATCTAGCTGCTGCGCCAGACTAGTTACCGTGTCAGGATAGTCGTCATGCCAGTCTTGTTGTCGAGTAGTTTAATCATTGTGCCGGACTTGTTACCGTGCCCGTCTAACTGCAGCACAAGACCATCCACTGTTTCAGATTAATGGTCGCGTCAATCTGGTCGTCAAGTAGTTTAGCGGTTGTGTCGGTCCAGTTACTGTGCCTATCTAGCTGTCGCGTTAAACCAATCGTCGTGCTAGTCCTTGCCTCTAAGGAGTTGGGCGAAATCCAAACCAACTTTCGTCTCACTTTTCTCTGAAGAACTAGTTGAAAGGCATACTAACATTCAAACCCTTCCTCCTTTCCTCTATCTCACCCCTTTCTTTTCTTACTATAGGATCTCACCAATAGTCACGGACCCAAGTGAGGTGAGTCCCACCTTGCGACCCTAATTCCTTTATCATCAGTTGGTATTCCTACCCGTGCCTTCTTCGCATGGTTCCTGAGAGAGCGATCTCAGGTCTCAGGTCCATCTCGAACCCGGAACCATGCCACCTGGTCAACCCAACTCGGAGGGTGAGATCGAGGCACCTAACTAGCGACGGCTGAATGAGAGAACACGCGACACTTGAAAACACTTGCGGTGGTTTGACATACATGGCGGTCGGGGAAAGAGAACACATGCGATGGTGAAGAGACTCGCGGTGGCTAAAGACACTCACGACGGTGAAGACACCCACGGTGGTTGACACTCGTGGCGGTTGAGAGAAAACACACACGGCGATGAAGACACTCGCGGCGATTGACAATAACAATGGGAACACCGCCGTGGTTGACACTCACAGTGGTTGAGAAAACACGCATGGCAGTTAACCGAATGAGAAGGAACTTCCAGGGGCTACCTGCGTTGGAGTAGAGAGGACACTCACGACTGTCATGACTCTCATAGCAGTTCAAGTGGGGCTTATAAAGGACCCTCTCTCGGTAAAGGGCTTTTGTCGTGCATCATGATTTGAGAGTATACCACGGGTAATACTTCTTGAAGTATCGCCTATTGATGGGAGGCATTGCATCTTCTCCAACGGGATATGCCAATTTATAAGCTCCATTTGGGGTGACTTTCTTGATTATGAAAGGGTCCTCCCATTTCAGCTCAAACTTTCCTTTGCATTGCCCATTCATGACAATCATCCTTTTTACTGCGAGGACCAAATCACCACCTGTGAATGAGCGGATTTTGACTGGCTTATCAAAAACCCTCCTCATCTTTCCTTGATGGAGTTCAAAAATTTGCTGTTCTGGAAGATAATTTTTTCCAAAACTATTTCTTCGTCTGCACTACCCAAGACAGGTCAGATTGCGACGAAACTTGGCAGGTGCCCTTATGAGGTCCTTAGGAATATTTCCGGTTCCGAACCCACTAAAACTTCCTCCCTTATTGGTTGGTATACCTGTCGTTGGCCTCGTACGAGGTTTCAAGAGAGTGATCTCAAATCCCAGGTTCATCAGAAACCCGAGACACGTGCCAACAAACCACTTTGATCTAGAAGGCGAGATCGAGGCACATAACTTGTCTTGCTCACAGAAAATTGGGGCTTTTGTTCTATGATATGGTGGATGATGAGAATGAATGTATGATTCTTAGATTATGTAAAAAATGCTTATTATATGTGTGCATTGCGAGGGAATGATTGTTATCATGTTCTTCACAATAAAATGAAGGTAATGGAAAGTGTTCTTGAAACATGTCATATGCTATTATGAAATTCTGAAAATATGTATGTTCTTGAAAGAGGCTTTTAAACAGCCAAATGGGATCCGATTGACCTCAAATCACTGCCATTAAAAAGATATACGAGCCTAGTAAAATTTCTATTTTTGTCCCTAGTTGAAATTCTTTATGAAAATGAAATATTTGGAAATGAGAATGTATACCACTGTTGACTGTTTCTTAGATTTTTCACTAATACCATTGTGGTCACTAATTTTAACTAACCAAATGAAGTCCATTTTTAGCCAAACCATAGCCAATTGAAATATTTCTTAATGTGTTAAAAGTTTCATGAAGAAACTATTTTGAAATTCTTCCTAGATTGAAAGTTATACTTTGTTTTATGAAGGTATGTCACTGTGGGCAGTTTTCATAAAATCCAGAACTATCACCTTGATTGGCACTAAATTTTAAATTATTAAATGGAATCCAAATGCTTTCAAATGTTCTTTGTTAGAAAAATATACGTCTTGGGTTAAACTTTGATTTTGAAACCGTCACAAGTTGCTTCACGGTGTGGGAGTTATAGTGATATGAAGCAGGGTATGTCGCTATCCCCTGTGCACCATAGAGTGTAGCTAGTTAACCCTCACCCCTTTGAACCTTTAATAGGGCAAACAGGGTCCAATTTTCTTTAAACTAATCTTGTTTGGAGGATAGGTGTGTTTCGTAAAAAATTGGTTTTGGAATCACCTTCAAACTTTAAACGGACTAAAAGTTATGACCCTTATAGTGAGCGCATGTCTTTGCCCTTGATGGCTGAAAATTGAGCAGTAAGGCTTAACTAGAATAAGTTTTAACTGTACACAAGGGAAGAGGAAGACGCATACATACACAAGAGAGAGTTTTCACTTAATACAAGTTCCTCTTTCCTATCATTTGTTGGGTTACACTTGAGATAGGAAGTGAGGTGAAAGAAAATTTTGATCGATGCCCTAGGGTTGAGGTAAAACTTCTCTCTCTTCTATTTCTTTTCTTCTTCTCTCTCTCTTCTCCCCTCTCTTCTCCCCCTTCTACGTTTGAGCTCCTTGCGGAGGTCATGCACGGCAGTGGCTATGCCATACATGCCTCTCCCTTGGTCTCACAGGGTGCACATGGCGACGGCAGTGCCATGCACGAGTCCCCCTCCCCTTCTATTCGTCTGCCTCTTTCTTCTAGTGAAGTATGTAGACAACGCTGCCTATTGCAGCCCATAGGCATAGCTATGATGTCTCGACGAAGAACCCAGATAGTGGAGCTTGTTGCCATGCGCAGGGGTCTTTCTCTGTTGTGCGTTAGACGAAGACGGCGTTACTTATTGCCGCCCGCTAGGGGCTTCAGCAACACCTATTACCGTCTGCAAGCCTCCTCCGTGTGCCCAGCACTCATCAGCGTTCTCCTTGTGTCACACACCTATCGCCGTGCGACTTAGGAAAAACTATCAGTGTGTGCCTCGTCAGAAGCGAGCGCCATCCACAAGGGATGCATCGCCTCCTGGCATTTCCCATCGTGATGCCTATTGACGTTCGGACATCCCCTTCTCTTTGTCATCTTGTTCTATCCTCTTCACATCTTTCTCTTCCCACTTTATTGAGAGTAGACCTAGCCTATCACCGATGCACCGACTTGGTTTCGAGTAGTATTGTCGTCGTGCTGGTCCTGAGAACCATGCCCGTCTTGCTACCACTCCGAGTCGGTAATTTTTGGTTGTCATGCTAGTCGCACCCCCACATCAAGCTCCCTTCTCTTTTCCATCTTTCACCAAACCTAACACTTCGTCACCTTCTCATGTGGACCTGCAT
>NW_006499997.1:3116020-3173468 GCF_000471905.2 Amborella trichopoda | reverse complement strand
TACAAATTAACCATAGAAGTAATGTCCAAAGAAAAGAAGAGGATTACAGGACAATGGAGGCGATTCCGAACCAGCTCAAGCAGCTGGGGGGCTTTCTTCGTGATCTAAGAGGGTGCCCACGCTAGCCAGCCCGAGTAAGTCTCGAACCCACCTAAAAGTCCTCTTTTATTGGTTGGTATACTTGCCCACGCCCTCATGGAAGGTTCGGAGAGAGCGATCTAAAATCCCGGATTAATAAAAAAAATGAGACACATTCCACCAAATCACCTAGATCCGGAGGGCGAGATCGAGGCACCAAACTAGTCTTGTTCACTGAAAATTCAGGCTTTTGTTCTATAATATGATGGATGATGAGAAGGAATGAATGATTCTTAGATTTTGTAAGAAATGCATGTTATGTGTGTAAATTGTGAGTCAATGATTGTTATCATGTTCTTGTTATGGAAAGTGTTCTTGAAACATATCATATGCTATTGTGAAATTCCCGAAATATCTGTGTTCTTGGAAGAGGCTTTTGAATAGGCCAAAGGGGTCCTATTGACCTCAAATCACTACCATTGAAAAGATATACGAGTCTAGTAAAATGTCCGTTTTTTTCCACAGTTGAAATTCTTTATGAAATTAAATATTTGAAAATGAGAAGGTATACCACTGTTGACTATTTTCCTGGATTTTTCACTAATACCATTGTGGTCAATAATTTTAACTAACCAAATGAAGTTAATTTTCAGCCAAACAACATCCACTTGAAATATTTTTTAATGGGATAAAATTTCATCTAGAAACTATTTTGAAATTCTTCCTAAATTGAAAGTTATACTTTGTTTTATGAAGGTATGTCATTGTGGGCAGTTTTGATAAAATCCAGAACTATCACCTTGTTTGGTACAAAATTTTAAACTACCAAATGGAATCCAAATACTTTCAAAGTTATGTTTTTAGAAATATATATTTCTTGGCTTAAACGTTGATTTAGAAACTGTCACAAGTTGCTTCACGGTTTGAGAGTTATAGTGATAAGAAGCACGATATGTCGTTGTCCCCTGTGCACCACATGGTGTAGCAAGTTAACCCTCGCCCCTTTGAACCTTTAAGTGGATAAAAGGGGTCCAATTGTCTTCAAACACTCCGTTTGGAAGATAGGTATGTTAAGTAAAAAATTGGTTTTGGAATCACCTTCAAACTCTGAACGGTTTAAAAGTTACGACCCTTATGGTGAGCGCATGTCTTTGCCCTTGATTGTAGGAAATTGAGCAATAAGGCTTAACTGAAATAATATCATTATTATTATGGTACTGTCATTATGATATTGCTTAAATATGATATGCCACTATCAAATGGTAGCATGTTGCTTATGTGTTATGTGAATGGATACCTATTGTGTGACTGATATTATCATACTGCTTATGTAATATGTGACTGGATATCTACTGTGTGAATGATGGTATCATGCTGTTTATGTGATACGTGAATGGATACCTACTGTGTGAATGATGGTATCATGCTGCTTATGTGATATGTGAATGGATACCTACTGTGTGAATGATGGTATCATGCCGCTTATTTGATATGTGAATGGATACCTACTGTGTGAATGATGGTATCATGTTGCTTATGTGATATGTGAATAGGTACCTACTGTGTGAATGATGTTGCTGGCAGATGCCTATTGGGAAGGGCACCAACTGTGTTAATGATAGTCCCGACAGCTACGAGATTCCCCTAACTCTCTACGATAGGACGAGGTTTAGGATGTGAGTAATTGGGAGGGTCGCACCCCCCAGATTGATATGAGCACTACGCATTGGGTCATCCAATGGTATTGTAACGCTCTCTCGCCAGAAGAGCATAAGGAGAGAGTCGTGTCTTGCAAGGTCACTACTTATCAAAATCCTCAAAGCGCTCTAGGGATGTGTGTGTTTGCATGAGGGCATTATGAAGTGGGACATCCACTTGTCATTGTCCTCCATCCTGAATGAGGGTGGAGGTTTCAAGCACCAGAATTGGCATAACTTGAGCGATGGGGTTTCTCCTTTGAGAGTAAGGCCTTACTAGTTTTATGACTATGATTTATTATACTTATTGTTCTACTTTAAGTAATGTGATTTTCAACTATGCATTGAATATTAAACTACTTTTATCATATTACTGTTAGAATGATGAGAAGCTTATTGGAGGATTTCACTTGATACCTTGTGAATATATGTGCATTGCATTTTATTATCACTGTTATGCTAGATGGAATGCACTAGTGTCGATATGCTTACTGGGCTTTTAGTTCGTTCCATCTTAATTTCATAACTGTAGAGTGAAGGGTGGTGGCATCTATGCTAAAGGTGGCTGGTGTAGTTTGGGGGTTGAAGTTCGAAATTAAGAAGTTTGAATA
The DNA here is from genome assembly GCF_000471905.2 of Amborella trichopoda. The sequence goes on along the minus strand of NW_006499997.1, from coordinate 3,171,082 downwards.
GCCATCTTCAGAAGACCTTCACAGTATGTTTTGGTTATTTCAACAACATGATGTATACTTCAATCTATGTATTTTGGGCAAGTAATACCTTGAAATAAATTGTAAAGACCCATTGATATTAAATGAATGAGATGGCTGTTCTTTTGGACTGTTATTGGTCAGTAGTATAGATTTATTCTAGTTTTTATTTCATTGTTTGCTCTTGATTCCATGTTTTATGCATTGAGCCACTCCCACCTGAGTGACGTTCGTGACCCCCGGTCGCGATCCCGCACTCTGTCGCTCTCCGGCAGGGGTTAGGGGTCAGGGGGCAGGGGGCGGGGTCGTGACACAAATGGAGCGTACATACTGGCACATTCTGATAGGGAGGAGGCAATGCCTCCTATCAATGGGCGATACCTAAAGAAATAGTATCCATGATGCATACTCAAAAGGACTTATTGCACAACAACAAAGAGTTAAAAAGGACGGTAAAACGAAGACAAGCAAGACAACTCAAACAAGGTTCAACTCTTTTTATTGCATTAGAAGGAGTTACAAGCTAAAAAATCCCATTATGAGGGAGGTTACAAATCTATCATGCAGTATTCCTCTCTCAAAGAAAATAGTGGCAGCGGAATGTCGCTCTTGCATTTAAGGAAAAGAAGATAGTTGACGTCAAGCGTCGCTCTCGCATCTTAGGAAAAGAAGACGGTTGACCTCAAGCGTCACTCTTGCATCTAAGGAAAAGAGAACGGTTGTCCCCAGCGTTGCTCTTGCATCTGAGGAGACGACGGTTTTAGGCCAAAAACTGCTCTCGCATCAGAAGCATTGCTTTTGCATCTGAGGAGGAGAGGACGGTTACAGGCCAAAAGTGGCCTTCACAATAGGTGAAGGTGGAAGCGATTTGATGGAGTATACTAGACATACAAAGTAGACTTCTCTTGTAAGGAAATGGCCAATGATAAAGAGCACATCCGGCTCACAGTGAGGGCCCTTCCACAGAACAGCGTAGAGTTCACCATTGTGCTGGAGGACTTGGCTTCCAATAGGTTTCACAAGCCAGGCCTCACCATTGGATACCACTCTTTGCCAACCCAAGCTGTCGTTGTGCACGATCACAATAAAACATGATTCACCACCGTTCATCAAAGGAGTGAGCGAACAGCAAACACGACGCACAACTAATGCCGCGCCCGTCATGTTGCTAGCCCTGTGCGACTAAGGCACTGGCTAGCACCGCACAAGACTAATGCCGGCTGTGCTTCTAAGACCAAGCGCTGACTGCGTTTCCTACAGGCTAGCGTCAGCTGTGTTTCTAAGGCTAGGCGTCGGTTGTGTTTCCCAAACTCTAGCCCCACCTGTGTCCCTATCCACTGCGACTCTTCACCTTTTGGTGACCGTTCCTTGTTGATAACCTTTCATCTCCCCGCGACTGTTCACCTCTGAATGACCTTTCGTATCCCCATGACTGTTCACCTCCCAGTGACCTTTCGTCCCCCCATGACTGTTAACCTCCCAGCGACCCTTAGTCTTCAAGCGACTGATCACTCCCTGCAGCTCTTGGTTTCTCATCGGGAAACCCCCTCTCTTCCGCTAAATATTGACTGTGATACCTTCCCCTCTTCTTTCCAAAAATGAAAAACCCAAAAAAACCAGTAGAAGTTTGCTGAAAATACCCTGGGAAAACTTGGATCCCTTTCCCTTCTCCGGAACCCCGAAAACCACTGTTGGAATCTCCGAAGCTCCCCAGTGACCCCCCTATTTTTCCTCACTACATGCTTCACCGCAGAGCCTTACAACCTCCTATGTTCTCTCTCTCCCAGCCACAGCCCTCTTACCAAGGTTCTTGCCAGTAAAACTTCAGGCATCCTATGTTTTCACCGGAGTTCTAGTCGGAAGCTTTCCCTCACTGTTACACTTAACCGTTTTACCTTCGGTGAAATGGTAAAAATGGGGCCCCTTATATAGGCGATGTTGCTCCAAACTACCTCCAACAAATCAGGAATTCTAGGCATATCCTTAAAGACCAATTGGCAATGGGCCTGACTGAGTCGAACTCAGGCCCGAGGCCCAAACAGAGGCTTACCACCACCCATGAGCCCCTATACATCAGAGTCTAGGATCGGGTCGGGCTCTAGCTTGAGGCCCGAATACTGGTCACGGTCGCCTTTGTTCTCCAAACCCATGTGTTGGCTGTGTTCTTAAAACCCCAGCATCCGCTGTGTTCTCAAAACCCCAGCACCGGTTGTGTTCTCAAAAGCCCAGCACTAGCTGTGTTCTTAAAAGCTGGCACCGCCTGTGTACAGCACCGACTGTGTGTTGTCAGTATGCTTTCTAGTGCCACGTGTGTTACCTCCGCCCGTGTCAATGTTACTACCATTCAAGTCCACTATCGTGTGTGTTATGCTCCTCATGCTAGCATCGCGCATGTTCTAGCGTCGCACGTGCTAGAACCTGGTCACCACTATGTGTGTCCTACCACTATCCCTAGTGGAGTTGCACCTAGGCTATGACTGGTCATCCCTAGTGGAGTTGCACCAAGGCTGATGCACCCAGGCCGTGACTTGTCGTCTCTAGTAAGAGTCACACCAGTAGTCTAGTAAGAGTCACACCCGTAATGCAGCTTATTATCCCCAATGGAGATAGGAACATTCTTACCTCTTCCACCCCCAGTAGGTCTATTTCACACCAAGCTATCTTACCCCCAGAGATGGAGTCTCACTTTTTGAGCTCTGGGAATCACACTCACATCCTAATCCCCAGCGAAGTCTGCTTTCGTTAGCCACTCCTCGTAAGGCCACCATCTCCATCTAAGCCCTCTACTTGTGTATGGCCTTCACTACTTTAACCCCAGGGAGTCAGATTACCATCTGCAGAACTATTCCCCATTAGGATTCACCTACATGGCAACCCACACAATGGTTCATGCTGCATGACCTTAAACTGCACAACCATGGTCCGTGCTGCGTGATCCTAAACTGCACAGTCAAGGTCCAAACTATATGACTTCAAATTATAGTGGAGGTCTAGTTGCACGACCTTAAATTGCACAGCCATGGTCCGAGCTAAATGACCTTAAATTATAGTGCACGTCCTGGCCGCATGACGTTAAAAGGCTTAGCATCATGGTCCAAACTTTATGACCTTAAACTGTAGCGGAGGTCTAATTACACGACCTTAAACTTCATGGTCCTAGTTGCATGACTCTAAAACTGCATAACCATGATCACAAAATGGCGAGCCATTCCGCCATCGATACTCGACGTCAACTAGTGGGTCACTACTTTTCACCCACCATTCATACATCATCCATCCTTCGCAGGTAGCCTTGTGTCATCTCGCCGAAGTGAGTCAAAACCACCACCATACTCACTCCATGGCCTCAACAGATTTCCATTCATCACCATCACGGTCCAACTGTATGACTTTAAACTGTAGGGCACGTCCGGGTCGCATGACATTAAAAGGCTTCATACAGGTCTCGAAGGCATGACCCTAAATATGCCTTCACAAAAAAAAAAGAGAAGAATAACGGGCATGGTGTATACCTAGACAAGGGAACGGCATGAGTAAAAATGATGGACAGGCACGAGTAACAGAGTTCCGTAAAATAAAAACCTGAGCATAATGAAAACCCGAAAGGGGCACCGTGAGTAAAAATGGAAGAATAAGGGTAGACATGGTCGAAAGTTCATGGGTAAAAGAGCCCTTAATAAAAGGAAGTTGGTGGAAACCATCTCTACGGAGCCACTTCCTAAGTCCAAGTGAAAACCCACTATAGGTTGTTTTAGCCCACATTCAAAGAGAGAAATCCTTAGTGTCATAATATTAGGAAAAAAAATACGAGCTTCAAGGAAAGATTTCGACAGCCTGAGTCCATTCGTTAAAAAGACATGAAGGATAGAAGAGTCGCCAAGAAGGCAAGACATGTCTCATGAAGAAGAACACTCCCACGAGGCCGTTAACGCACTTCAAGATGCTGAAGATGCCCCAAGAAAGCTCAGTTAGCCAGACCTTGGACCTATTATGCAGCAACAGGATTGAGCCCTCAGGGGACGCCTTGGACAAAGAAGAGAGGTATCTTGCTTGTTGAAACTGCTAGTAGTGGGAAGGGTTATACCCATAGTCGGTCACCTTGATAAACTGAGGTACCCTGCACGCTAAGAACATTTTGGTGCACAATGCAAATGGACGTCAACCAAAGGCCCTTCAACAAACCATCCAGAACAAACAAACCCAGACAAAATGGGAAAAATGCCCTTCAACACGACACTTCATCGCCAGATGGACCTGATTCTGACCAACGAGGTCCGTTCAAAATCCTTAGCTGTCAGAATCACAAACAATCCACACGAGGGTGAGGACTTTGATAGGATCCCTAAAAAAAGTCTCTTCTCCCCTTAAGTCTCCATGGATGAAACTGTACATTGCATCCAAATGTCTGAGCATCATAGTCACAGCATTGAATGGATCTCCTCGGTGTTCACGTGGTCAAAATCTTCCTAAGCACTCAAAAAGACCACCTGCCATGTTTTGTCATAATCCGACATGTCTAACGCAGTGTAGACAAAGAAACAATTTCCAAAAAATCAGTCTCTAGCACCTTGACATGGATCTCATAACTAGAAATCTATTTTCAGTACGTCAAATAGCTGTGGGACTACAGCCATTGGATTTGACACGATCAAAAAGCCCTAGGGATCATGTTTTAGTATAAACGAACATTCTAGGACAAAGTTATGAGTAAAATATTGAAAAAGGGTAGGCTCAACACTATTCCTGTGCATCCTCCCTGTACCAAGTCACCATTAATGGTGACTGTTTTCATAGTCACGAGCAGCATATTTGAATATTCATATCTCACTCGTCTTGAGTCAGATCATGCTCAAATTTTGTTTACGTGTTCGTCTTGTCATGACGAGCGTTTTGATATATGGTATGACCCAATACGATACCCGAGCAGGAAGGAAAACTAGAGAGAAGTTAGCAATTGATGAAGATAGTTGGAGAAAAATCAACAGCAGCATGCCTCGCTCGAGCGGCCATAACATGACGTTCATGAACCCGATCGATGCAAAACCAATTGCATTATGTACGTAAGGTCCGAGGCTATGTTGGGTCCGAACCCCACGTGCGATGGATGGTTGGATTTAACACACAAAGGCATCAAAGTTTCTACATATTTTGACCATCGGATTTCGAGATTTCGGTCAAAAACTCATGACGACGAAATCTTCGTTCGGACACGAAATTGAGCTATGTTCATTGCAACGTGATCGTGACGGCATGCACAGTGCAATTCTGCAATGAAACCAAAGCAAAACATCAAGAAACAAGCACACTATTGATTGAAAGTCATCAAGATCTATACAAATTTTGAGGCGCATGATCGTGGCCCAAAAACGCGATCCGTTGCTCGATGTTAGTATCAAATTGATGGTCATGTTGAGCTTGACAAGAAAGGAATCATATTTTGGCCAAACAGATGCTGGAGCAACCCCGAATCATCCATGAAAGGTCATGCAAGTTATAGGGCAGCAACGGGGATTGTTTTGAAATTTCATATATTATTGGGCAGGGACAAAACAATCCTTTTGCACCCATTTTTAGAATTTATTTTAGTTCAATTAAAATGTAATTATCATTAATGTAGATAGTTTTTTGGCATACACCCATGTTTATGGCCAAATTATATAAGTACATGCTAAACCTAATTGTCATGAACGATCCCTCATTCTTCAATCTCATGAATAAAATTTGAGAGTTTTCATATTGAAATTATGGGCACGTCATGGAGAGAGAGAGAGAGAGAGGAGAGATTAAAATGTCTGATACCCTTTGATGAAGGTAATTTTCTCCTCCTCCTCTCATCTATCTCTCTCTCCTCTCATCTATGTTTCCTTTCTTTTTCCAATCTTTCCTTCTCCTTCACTATTCTCTTCTCTCTCTTCTCTGTTCATGCATGGAGAAGCCTATCGTTGAGTATAATGTCTTCCTACTCCTAGGGCATAAATAGAGAGCGGGGCCTTAACCCGAGTGGCGGGCCGGGCCTCTATCAAAGTTCTCTTCTTACTCCTATGTCATGGACAACAGAAGCTCATCGTTGTCTATGTTCTCTCTCTTTTCTTATTTCTCTGTCATGGATGGTGGAACCTCCTCGCCTTCCATATTTTCTCTCTCTTCTTATTCCTCTGTCATGGACAGTCGAAGCTCATTGCTGTCCTTGTTATATCTCTCTTCTTATCCTTTATCATGGACGGCAGAAGATCATTGTCATCCATGTTTTCTCTCTTTTCTTATTCCTCTATCATGGATGACGGAAGCTCATCGTCATCCATGTTTTCTCTCTCTTTTTATCCTCTATCATGGACGGTAGATGCTCATCATCGTCCATGTTTTCTCTCTCTTTTGATTCCTCTATCATGGATGACAGTAGCTCATTGTCGTCCATATTTTCTCTCTCTTCTTATTCCTCTATTAAGGATGACAAAAGCTCATTGTCGTCCATGTTTTCTCTCTCTTCTTATTCCTCTATCATGGACAGTGGAAGCTCATTACCATTCATGTTTTCTCTCTCTTTTATTCCTCTATCATGGACTGTGGCAGCTCATCGTCGTCCATATTTTTTCGCTCTTCTTATTCCTCTGTCATGGAAGCGGAAGCTCATCGTCGTCCATATTTTCTCTCTCTTCTTATTACTCTATCATGGACGTTGTTTTTCAGAACCTTGGACCCTATTAAGAAGCAGGTCAATAAAGCCTACAAAACAGTGGAAACTTCTAATAGTATCAGAATGGCCCCAGAGTTGTTCAAGATCGTCATCAGCACTTAGACCACCGCCATTAGGTCCGACACAATCAAAAAACCCCTATGCGTCAATTTTTGGCTTAATCAGGCATTCCAAGACAAAGTTATGGGTAAAAAACTAAAAAGGTGTAGGCCACACACTATTCCCGTGTGGTCACCCTGCACTAAAGGTGGTTGTTTTCATAATCATGAGTAGTCACTTTCCTATATCTCACTCATTCCAAGTCGGATTGCTCCTAAATTTGGTGAGCGTGTTCGTCTCATCAAGACAAACAATTCATTATATGATACACCCCATAACGATGCCTGAGAAGAGAGAAAAAAAACAATGAAAGTCGTTGTTCCGTGAAGGAAGTTACAAAAAATTCAGCAACAACATTCCTCGTTCAGGCAACTAGATCACGATGATCGCAGACCCGATCTGCACGAAACCAATTGCATTATGTGCATGAGGTTCGAGGCTATCTCTGGTCTGAACCTAGCATATGATGAACGGTTGGATTTCACCCACAAAGGCATCAAAGCTGCTGCAAATTTTGACTGTCGGATTTCATGATTCTGGCAAAAACTCAAGAAAATGAAATCTTCATCCGAACATGAAATCAAGCTACGTTCGTGCAACATAATCGTGATGGCATGTTCAGTGTGATTCAATGAAGAAATCAAGAAGAAACATCAAGGAAAGAGCACACAATCGTTTCGAAGTTTTCAAGATTGATCCAAAATTCAAGTCTCATGATCATGGCTCAAAAGCATGATTCATCGCTCGAAGTTGGTATCAAAATGATCGTCATGCTGAGCCCTACAAGAAAGCAATAATCTTTCGATCAATCATACATCAGAAGGACCTCGGGTCAGTCATGGAAGATCATGCAAGTTCTCAAGCAGCAGCACAGACTATTTTGTAATTCCACACATTGTTAGGCAAGGGTAAAATAGTCATTTGCACCCATTTTTAGAATTTCTTTAAATTCAATTAAATTGTTATTATCTTCAATTCTAGTTAATTTTTGCTTGTAGACCCATGTCTTAGCCTAACTCTATATAAACATGCAAAGATAAATTGTAAAGGGTTTTGGTTCATTTTTCATTGATTCAATAAAATTTCTATTTCTGCTTGAGTTTGTGAGTACGTCTTGGAGAGGGAGAGAGCAGAGAGAAGAAAGGGTATAATACTCTTCAAGTAAGTAACTTTCTCTCTCCTCCCCTCTTTCTCTCTCGTCTTTTCTCTCTCCTCTCCTCTTTTTATCTTTACCTCTTTTCTTTCTCCTCCCCTCTTTCTCTCTCTTCTTTTCTCTATCTTCTCACTCTTCTTTTCTATCTTATTTTCTCTCCTCTTCTCTTCTCGTCATTATCTCTCTCTCATCCTCTCTTCTCCTCTTTATCTCTCTCTCATCCTCTCTTCTCGTCTTTATCTCTATCTCTTTCTCTCTCATATTTTCTCTCTCCTCCTCTCTTCTCATCTTTATCTCTCTCTCTCATCCTCTCTTCTCGTTTTTATCTCTTTCTCTCTCATCTTCTCTTCTCATCTCTATCTCCATTTGTCCCCTTCTAATGCAACTGACGCGTCTTAATGTCGATTGATTTCCCTCTCTTCTTCTGTCAGTAGGTGAAGGCTAGTACTGACTGGTTTTCACTCTCTTCTTTTGTCAATCGACGAAACATAGTGTCGACTAGTTTTCCCACTCCTCTTTTGTTATTTGATGAAGCTTAGCATTGACTTATTTTCTCTCTTCTCTTCTATCAGTCAGTGAAGCCTAGCACAGACTGATTTTCTCTCTCCTCTTTTGTCAGTCGATGAGACCCAACATTGATTGGATTTCTCTCTCTTCTTCTTTCAGCTGATGAAACTTAGCACCAACTACTTTTCTCTCTCTTTTTATATCAGTCAACGAGATCTAGTGCCGACTAGTTTCCTCTCTCCTCTTTTGTAAGTCGGTAAAGCCTAGCACCGACTGCATCTTCTCTCTCTTCTCCTCTTTACAAAATAGTTGGGGAAGCCTAATGCTGATTGCATTTTCTCTCCCTTCTTTCAACACAGTCGGCAATGCTTAGCCCCGACTGCGCCTTCCTTCCCTCTCTCTCCTTTATCCTCTCGTCTTTCATACTCTTCCCCTCCCTTCTTCTCCCTCCTTTCTTCTTTCTATTCTTCTCTTCTTATTCTTTCCTCTTACCTTACTTCTGCCCTCCTTTCGTTCGACTAAGAGGGATTGAGGTTATCCTCTCATGGTAGTCCTGTCCTCTAACCGTAATGTTGTTGTGCCAAAATTACTTGGCCCGCCTTATTTCCATGACAGACCGACCATCTTTCATAGCAAGTCGATACTGGTAATGACGTCTAATAGTGATCTCGTTCACCGATCTAGTTACCGATCCAATTTTGCTATCACTTTAGGCTAATTATCCACCAGCTTAGTCACTGCTCTGATCCTCTCGCTTAGTCGAATTCTTCTCTCCCCCTTCTTTCTTCACTTCTTCTTTTTGAATGTGCATGCTTGCGTACATTCATCAAAGAGGAAAAGGGTGAAGTTTGACCCACCTATCTTATAACCTTTGCCATATATGTGTGTGATTGCAAAAAAGGAGAAAATAAGAAGAATATAAGCCAGGGGAGGCGATTCCGAACCAGTTTTATTGTTAAAAGGCTTTCTTCGTGATCTAAGAGGGCGCCCAAGCGAGTTAGCCCGAGTAAATCCCGAACCCACTTTTAGATTCCTCTCTCACATGTTGGTAACACTTACCCCCGTTTTCGAACGAGGTTCTCGAGAGAGCAATCTCAAAAATGTCCTAAGTCTTCCCTCGAAACTCGAGACATGCACCACCCGATCCCCAAAGGATCCGGAGGGTGAGATCGAGGCACCTAACCAGCTTGGCGACTCCACTGGGGACTTATTACCCCTTAGTCCAATCATTCTTATTTGGCTAGTTTCTTCTTTTATTAACTTCTTTCATTATCTTTTCACATTTTATTTTTGGCTTGCAGGTTCTGTAACCCATTTATCCGGATTGGAGATTTTCTTATCCCTGCATTCGAGAGTGTCCCTGGGGAACAAGTTCCTTCAATGTCATTCTCAACCATCCTCTTGAGCAAAGACCCTTAGTCTTGCTCTCCAGTCTTGACTTGGGCTGGTGTGAGGAGGGACTTAAAGGTCCCTCACTCCCCATCTCCTCACTCTGGTGGAAACTCCACCAAGGTGCCTTGCATCGGCAGAACTTTTATTGCACACACAACATGCACCTAGCCATCGAAAAATCCCTTGTCGGTCGTGTCTCTAACGTATGCCGGAAGGCTGCCCAGTCCCTTTCTGCAAAAGGCCAACAAGCTGTCGTTCCTTCTGTGGGTCGTCATAGAGCTACCCCCCACATTTTTGCACCATCATCCCTAGAGGCTTAGCACATCGAGGCGGAAACCTCACGGTCTACACCCCTCACACACACCACAAGGCTCGTGGGTTACCCACTCGAGCCACACCTTAGGACAACCCTTCTATCACATCGAGATAGTGTGCATGATCGAACCTTCCAAGGCCAGATCTTGCGCACGCTACTCATATACATTTCACTGCTCAGAGCAATGCCATTGCTGCGCCAACTCGAGTACACAAGAGATGACCTACTCGTCCTCCTATTGCACACACAAGGGCACCCTGTAAGGGATAGGCCTACACCTGTTCTCTTACAGACACATGCCAGATTACATGCTTGAGCCCTAGTTGACCCTCAGGTCACCCGTGACCCTTCTTCAAGGGGCGTACACACATCGCCGTCACAGATGCCCTCTCTCTTCAAACTCAGGCCTCCTTATGAGTCAACCCTGCTCCAACCCACTCCTTCTTCATCGAGTAAGCACCTTCAGCCTTGATACTTGAAGGTTTTCCTTAAGAGTACCATCCTAAACCAGCCTCGTCATTTTGGTCGTGTCTCTCGAGCCCACAAGAGACCTCAGGGTATCCACCTGATTGAAGATCGAGTCCTTCATCCTCCCCGCCCTAGATGACTCCAGTTCCTGACCCTCATCTATTGACGCACCTAATGGAGACAACTCTAACAAGAAGAGCTGACCAACGGCAATCTAGATCGCAGTTTGGGCAAGAGGTCCATCAAAACCTCAAGGCTAAATGTGATAGAGGTTTGCAAGTTTTGACTAAGGAGGTGACTCAGGCCGTCAATACGACCAATTCTTATGACCCTCTTCACCTGAATCCCTTCTACCCCCTTCAAACGATGAAGCCTGAAGAAGATCTCCATGAGCCCTATGTTGTGGTTACTATTGTAAAAAAGGACTCAGCCGCTCACCAGCCACAGTCCCAAGACCGTCGAGAACCGATCCAAACGCGATCAGCATACAAGAGTGGAGTTCAATCAGCGCATGCTGGCCCCCTACTGATTGACTTACCATGTAAGACCGTCAAGTTCGCAAGCCCTCTGTTGCCACTAACGTCGACCTCCATAGTGAAGAGGTCAGCGTAATGGTCGTAAGCGAGCTCGATGATGAGCAGGAAGAGTGCATGAACAAGTTTGAGGATATGGTGCGTGAGATGATGGAAAAGATTGATCGTATCGATGCCGCACACCAGTCGGCTAACCATGAGGTCAATTCCCATCACTCTAATGGTGCACCTCCATTGCAGCCCCCTCCCTCCACCTCACAGGACAATTCTATCCCTCATCCAGTCTCGCAGACAGATATTGACTCTATGGTCACCCATAGCTCCCGGGGATATAGGGTGCAATGCCTTAACAAAGGCCATATCCCTCGTATATTAATCAAGTCCCGTTTCCCTTATTCAATGAAAGCACGTCCCCAAACCAGCATATTGCCCACTTCCAGGCAACATGTCGAGAAACAACGTATGATTGGAGACTTCTTCTCCTACAGTTCATCGAGACCCTCGATGGCCCATCATTTCAATGGTATGCCCGACTTCCTTCAAACTCAGTCCATACGTGGGAGGAGATGGAGAAGCTATTCTACCAACCCTGATATGTTCAAGCCATTGAACTTCTCACCCTGACTCAAGACCCTGATGAGCCCGTAGATCAGGTCATATCAAGATGGAGAAACTTGGCTTCCCGCCATCCTAATCCTATGCTTGAGATGGAAGCAATCCAAACATGTGTGCGGAACATGCAACCCGAGATTGCTCTACATGTTGGGGCCTCTAATCTGACCTCCATGTTAGAGTTGGTCTTTAAATCAGTCCACATAAAAAGTCTATCATGCCACCATGGTGCGACGCAACAACCATGTACAAGTTCAGTAAACAACCGGGGCGATAGTAACCCTCAGAATAATACACGGGGCAGCCAACAGAAAGGGGTAATCAGTGTAGCCTTCATGGTTGCTCATTCAAAGAAGGCTCCCTCTCAAACTTAAGACCTCTCTAAAGGGGTAAGCACAGCAAAGGTAGCACCCCAGGCTGGCAAGAAACAACAGTACAATCGAGTACCCCCACCAGCCAATCTCGATCGGGGTGATTATTTCACCAAGCAAAAGAATAAGGTCTACCCCTTCGAGAAGGAATGGGTCCTTATGCTGTTCCGGTTATTATTGGAACATACTATGTTCCAGCTTCCAGAAACCAAGTTCCCTAAGCAACCTAGCCTTGACACTCGGGTGAATTATCGTGCCTACCATCAAAGGATCAATCATCCTACAGGTGACTACTACACACTAAAGGATATTATCGAGGCCATGATTATGAAGGGTTAGATATAGCTTGAAGACTTGAAGAAAGCCTTTGAGGGAGCCGAGGCCTCCCATGCTGTAACTATCTAAGAGGAAGATGAAATGTAGGGTATTCTTTACGCCTTCTTCATTATAATGCTTCAGAAAGGCATAATCACACTGAACCATGTATGGAAACCTTGTTGCCTTTTAAGGGAACCAAAGATTGTTGGTGCCCATACCATCAGATAAGAGGCCATTACTTACTAGAATGCACAAGTTTCCTTGATATATTTGCAAAGAAAATGGGGGAGTGTCAGGAGTTTTACAATCTCCCTGTAAGTAACCCCCAAGTAACTTCTCCATCGGGCAAGGAAGATCTCCCAAAGCAGGACCTTCTTATCAATGATTTAGACTCTGTGAAACCCTCTATTCCCCCGCCATGGATAGTCTATCATGGCATAAGAAAACTCAAGTATTGAAGGTGAGAAGCAGTTCGCCAAGCTAAGGCTGTTCGCCAGCCCAGTGAGACGAATCACACATCACCTCAGAAAAGTAGAAAAAGACGGGGCACCGAGGGCTACTCACCGAAGAAACCAGACCGCTTAACCCACAGTTGAGCAGGAATTTCTAAGGCTCCTTCTTCCACTTCCAACTTTACTGGACTTCATCCTTGACATGATACTTCTTCCTTCTTCATCTCGTCAATAAAATGTCCCTGTGCCATCTCCCACTCAGCATACATCCAATGAGGGTGACGACGTTAAAGGCACTCCCCAACGGCCTAAGCAAGGGAAAGATCTAAAGAGCCCCTGCACCCATCCAACCCTAATGATGATGTAAAAATTTGTCCAGATCAATCTGATGAGGGGAACAACCTTAAAATTCCCCCACCTTCTATCCCTTCTCCTTCTTCTTCTCTTGCTCCTCATTCTCCCTTTCATATGTTCCCTATAGGTACAACCTTGATATCTCTGAACTTCGAGGCTTTAGACTGAGAACTTACAGGATCCAATATAAGCAGGACGCATTAGAAACGATTAAAAAAGACCCTAGCACAAGCAACATGATTCCTAATAGTTGTCCCTGGTAGCTAAATCTAAGGCAGAGCCACCTTCTTTAAAGAAGCACAACAAGTCGAAGCCAAAGAAACCCCAGTGCCCTCCTGAGCCTAACTTGGAGCAGATACTGAGAGAGTCAAGAGCGCAAAGTTTCTACACTCAAGAGGCTTGCCACATGATACCAGACTGTGAAAAAACAACCTACTCGGAGTAAACACTCCAGGCATCCTTACGAATGCCGTGTGATTCATGCAAAGACACTCTTCACATCATTGTCACTAAACCTCAATTTTCCTCTAACTTTCGAGATAAGTCTCTCCAACCTAACGTGTTTTCCACTTTTGAGGTTGACCTCTCCATCACTAGATTCGAGAAAGGTGAAATTATGATCCACTCTGAACCTCTATCAGAGGTAGAAATGTCGGGATCATGGGTCTCTGCACTTGAGGTCGATCGAAAGATATTTGCAAGCAACAATGAAGAGTTGTAAAAGGCTCCAAAGAATGGGAAGAAGGTAGTCAGGCCACAACTGACGAACTCGATGAAATAAATCTTGGAGACAAAGCGGATCCCCAACCCACTTTTCTTTCAGTGAATATGTCTCTAGAAGATCAAGAAGATTTCACCATCTTCTTGAAACCAAACCGAGATGTCTTTGCTTGGCTCTATCATGAGATGCCTGGTTTAGACCCTCAAGTAGCGATTCACCATCTTGGCATTGATCCAGCTATCGTACCAGTCAAACAGAAGTCAAGGAGGTTCAGGCCTAACCTCAAGATGAAAATAGATGCCGAGGTGACCGAACGCAGACAAGCAGGTTTTATTCGCGAAGTCAAGTACCCGAAATGGCTAGCAAATATTGTTCTGGTCAAGAAGAAGAATTGTCAAATCAGAGTGTGTATTGACTTTCATGATTTGAATACCATCTGTCTCAAGGATGATTTCCCGTTGCCATTCACTGAGATGCTCATCAACTCTACAGCTCACTATCAAATCTTCTCCTTCATGGACAGATAATCCGGATATAATCAGATAACATTGGTGCCCAAAGATGAAGAGGCCACTACATTCCTAACTCCAAAAGGGGTCTTCGAATATCCCATGATGCCTTTTGGATTAAAGAATGCTGACACCACATACCAAAGATCAATGATGACCATTTTCAAAGACATGATGCACAAAGAGGTGGAGTGTTATGTAGATGACTAGGTGGTAAAATCTAAAGAAAAGGACGCTCACATGAAAGACCTTGAATAGGTGTTCACACAGTTGCGCCTTCATCAACTAAAAATGAACCCACTGAAATGCGCTTTTGGCATGCACTTTGAAAAATTCTTGGGGTTCATTGTCAGACATCGACTGCTTGAAGTAGAGCCAGTCAAGATCAAGCCAATCCAAGAAATGTCGTCACCGACTACACTTTGAGAACTGTGCTCTCTTCAAGGGCAGCTAGCATACATTTGCAGGTTCATCTAGCACCTCTCAGGTTGCTGTAAACCCTTTACACACCTGTTAAAAAAAGATACCCCATTCAACGGGGATGAAGCATGTCAGGCAGCCCTTGATGACATCAAGCGTTATTTACTCAACCCTCTAGTGCTCTATGGACCAGTAATGTGAAAACACCTCATTCTGTACGTCACTGCTTTGTATGAGTCACTCGGAGCATTGTTGGCACAAAACAATGAAGAGGGAAAAGAAACTGCGTTATATTACCTCAGCCATAGAATGCAAGGGATCCAGAAGAACTATCCCCCTATTGAGAAGATGTGTCTGACCCTGATCTTCGCAGTACAAAAACTCCGCCATTACCTGCTTGGTCATGAAGTGAAACTTATATCAAACGCTGATTATGTAAATTTTCTCATGACACACTCATGCTTGTCAAGATGCCTTGCTAAGTGGGAATTATTGCTAATGGAATTCGACATCACGTATGTCCTGTAGAAGGCCATCAAGGGGTTGACTTTCTAGCAACACATGTCATACCTGTAGAATCTCCTCCATCAAGCGACCTCCCTGATGAAGAAGTATTTTGTGCTGACCTTGCTCTTGTGTGGGAATTGTACTTCGACGGAGCCTTCCAATCAGATCGTGGAGGTGTTAGAGTAGTATTCTTGACACCGAGAGGGGGAATATTACGACTTTCTTTCTCTCTCGATCAAGCTGGTTCTCATAATGAAGCAGAATATCAGGCCCTTATAATCGGACTCGAGATAGTCTTCGACCTTGACTTGGAGCAGCTCAAGATCAACAGCGACTCTGAGTTGGTAATCCAACAGCTCAAAGGATTTATGATATGAGAAAAGACACTCTCAAGCCTTATCACGATACTACAAAATCGTATATGGCTCAGCTTGAGGACATATCCTTGAGTCACATCCCCAGAAGGCCAAACTAGGCTGATGCACTTACAAAACTCGACGCTATAATTCAGTTACCCTCATTAGGACCCACACTTGTCTGGGTGGCAGAATGGAGACACATCGAACTAAGAACTGAGGTCGATGCGGATGACAAGATAAATATCTACCCTGAGTGCCCTCCTTATCTATTTGGAGCACTTTTATCAGCCAAAGAAGTAATCAAGACTAAACAAGAAATAGCACAGAGTCAAGGAGCTACGGTACGAAATCAAGAACCAGAATTCTTTGACCTAATGTGTGCAGAAATTGAGCAGGTAGAAGATTGTAGAGAGCCCAACACCAGTTTCCTAAAACATGGAAGGCTCCATGAAGATCGTGCCTAACGCAACAACATACATCGAATGTCTACCAATTATACCCTCCTTGAAGGAGATGATCTCTTCAGACGGTCTTTTGATGGCATTCTTCTTAGATGCGTCGATATCCAAGAAGCAAATAAGGTGTTAAAATAAGTCCACTCAGGCATTTGTGGACTACACCAGTCCGGTCTTAAGCTCTATGAACAAATACTTAGGTTGGGATACTATAGGCCTTCCATGATTGTCAATTCTTTAAGCTATGCTAAAAAGTGCCAAGTATGCCAAATGCACTCCAGCCTGGTTAACCAGCACCCTATGGTTGCATCATGGCCCTTCTCACATTGGGGTATGGACATCGTAGGGCCTATTGACCCTCCTTCCGCAATGGGCCATGTTTTTTATCCTAGTTGCAACAGATTATTTCTCTAAGTGGGCTGAAGCGGTCCCCCTTAAGCAGGTTCCTAGGAAGCGGTGATCTACTTCGTGCGACATCACATCATATATCGCTTCGGAGTGCCTGACTGGATTATATCAGACAATGGTCCTCAATTTTGATTTCATCACATCGATCACTTAGTTAACCAATTCGGTTTCGAATGGAGGTACTCGACTATGTACCACCCTCGGCCGAATGGATTAGCTGAGGCTTTCAATAAGACTCTATGTAACGTTTTAAGAAATTTAGTATAAAAAACAAGGAAGAACTGACAGGAGAAGCTTCTTGAAGCTCTATGGGATTATTATACTACTATGCGAAATGCTACTGATTCCACTCCTTGTTCTCTGGTTTATGGGGGTGAAGCAGTTTTACCGCTCGAAATAAAAATTCCTTCACTGTGAGTTGCTATGAACCAAGGAATAACCAAACATGAGAGAGTTAAGCTCCAGTATCAAGATTTGGACACACTTGATGAAAAAACGCTAGAGGCTTACCAGAACCTTGAACTCAACCAAGGGAGAATGAACAGGGCTTTTGACAAGTCTGACAAGATCTGCTCATTCACCAGTGGCAATCTAGTCTTAGCTGTTAAGAGGGCTATTGTTATGCATGGCTGGCGTAAAGGGAATTTTATGCTTAAGTGGGAAGGTCTCTTTATAGTGAAAAAGATCTCGCCCAATGGAGCTTATTTACTGGCACACCCTGAAGGAGGGGAAGCAATGCCCCCCATCAATGGACGATACATAAAGAAGTACTATCCATGATACGTATGCACAAGAAAGGAACTCAACACGAAAATAAGCAAGATAGTCCAAACAAATTCTAACTCTTTTTATTGCAGTAAAAACGAGTTACGAGTTACAAGAAACCCGTTAATGGGGAGGTTACAAGTCTCTTGCATCTAAGGATAAGAGAACTGTTACAAACCAAAACCTATAGTGTTGCTCTTGCATCTGAGGATAAGAGGACGGTTACAGGCCAAAACAAATGCCTGCCCCATGAGAAAGAAGCCAACCCACGAAAGAAAGGCTTTCCTCATGAAGAAGAAACGAAACCATTTAGAGAGTTAGCTTTAATTTATCCTACGAGTAAGAGGACAGTTACAGGCCAGAAGACAAAGCAGAGCCACTCAATGAAGTTAGCTTCAGTCCATCCAACGTGTATGTCAAACGTACAAGCTAGATATTCCATCTAACGTGTATATCAAACATACGACAAAGGATTCATGCGACATGTATGTCAAACATACAAAGTGAGCTGCCCTGACAAGGAATTGGCCTATGAAGAAAAGCATATCCTATTCACAATGGGTGCCCTTCCACAGAACAACAAAGACCACACTGTGATCCTGAAGGATTTTGCTTCCAACAAGTACCACAAGCCATGCCCTATCATCATTCACCACTTTTTGCAGGCCCATGAACATCACTGTGTATGGCTCATCGCCGAGCGTCACGAATCCTGCACGTAACTTACTACCATAAGTGAGTATCACTCTCCACACAATGATAAGCTACAAGTGCTAACAAGCGCCGATTGAAGCCAGTGTCGGTTGGGTCCTCCAAAGGCTAGCGTCGGTTGTGCTCCTTACCCTTAGCACAGGTTGCCTTTCTTGAGGATCAGCACCGGCTGTGTCACCACTCCAAACCATCAACACCGGTTGCCTCAGCACCAGCTGCACGTCTGTTAACACTGGCACTGTCGCAACTGTTCACTTCTTGAGACTCCTCTTTTTCAATGTCTAAATTTTCGTACCTCCTTAATGGTCACATGATTTTCGAAGGTAACTGTACACCTCCCCTGCGATGGTTTACCTCCATGATGGTTCACCTCTTTCAACTATTCGTCTTCGACAACGGTCCACCTCCCATGACCGTTTGTCTCCCCCCAAAACGTCTCTTGCATGGCCAAAAAAGCCATTGAAAAACTTTGCCGCCGACGTTTTTGACTTGGACAGCACCAGAACTTTGCTGAAAACTCCTACAAAACTTACCCTAAGTTGTTGGGAATCTCTGTAACACCACTAATAGTGTCAAAACGTTACCACAATCGCCTGAAAACCTCTTAAAAATTTCCTCCTTGGAAAACTCCTAAGATGCGTGAAAATGCTCCCATGTCACTACCTGCCTCTTCTATTAAAAACTGATGCAGCTGGAATCTCTTTTGTTTCCCAGAAAACTACTCGGAGAACTCTCATTTTCTTCTCCTTTCCCTACAACTTCGCCAAATTTTTGGCAAAAGTCCGCACGTCAAAAGTCTTTCCTGCAAAACTGCTTGGAATCCCACTGTTGGCCGACAACCTTCTTTACAAAACCTTTGCCGGAATCCCACTGTTGGCCGAGAACCTTCCATGCAAAACCTTTGCTGAAATCCCACTATTGGTCGAGAACCTTCGCTGCAAAACCTTTGCCGGAGTCCCACTGCTTGCTGAAATTTCAGCGGAGCACCCTCTCTTCACTGTTAAGAAAATTTTCGCTTAATGTTTTTCACCCTTGGAGAAAATGAGGGAAAACGAGATTTTACCCGCGTATATAGACCACACTGCCTTAAAATGCCCTTCACAAATTGGGAATTCCAGTCGTGTCCAATGGAAGCCAAGCGACGATGAGCCGGGTCAAGATTTGACTCGCGATGGTACTCTCATCGACCCAACCATAGCGTCGATTGACTTAGTGTTGAGTGGGTTTTCAAAACAACCCTAGCGTCAGTTGACTTAGCGCTGGTTGTGTTCCCAAATGACCCTAGCGCCGGTTAACATAGAGTTGGTTCCCTTCAAATAATATCATGGGTTGTTCACCACATCAGCTGAATCTTTAGCAACCCAGCGCCAATTTTGTTTTTTTCAGAACTCAGCTCCAATTGAATATTCGCAAGAAACCACTAGTGCTACACTTGGCACCAGTCGTATTTTCAGCAGCCTGTTTTCACCTAATCCAGGTTGAAGTCTTGTGCATCTTATCATTTATCCTTAGTGGGGATGCATCCAAGCCGTGACCTGTCATCCCCAGTGATGTTGCACCATGGCTGTTGCACCCAAATTATGGTCTATCCCTAATGGAGTTAGGAGTTATCCCTCGTCCCCATAGGAGTCACACCCATACTGCAGCCCATTATCCCCAATGAAGTTAGGGTCATTCTTGCCACTTCAATTTTCGGTGGGTCTGTTTCACACAAAGGCCATACCGCCCCACTAAGCCCTAGTTAAGTTCGCCTCTGATGGCTAGCCTTAATCAGGTCACCATTTCCATCTGAGCCCTCAGTTTGTGAATGATCTTAACCATTTTATCCTCAGGGAGTCGGATTGCCATCCATAGATCCATTCCCCATGGAGCTTCACCTACATTGCGGCACAGCACGGTCTAGATGCACGACCCTAAAGTGCACAGTCCAAACTATACGACCTTAAACTGCACGGTCCTAACTGTACGACCCTAAACTACATAGCCATGTCCTAACTATATGACTTTAAACTGTAGCAAAAGTCTAGTTGTACGACCTAAAACTGCACGGTCCTAGCTGTACGACCCTAAACTGCACAGCCATGGTCCAAACTATATGACCTTAAACTATAGCGACAACCTTAAACTGCACGGTCCTAGCTGTACGACCCTAAACTTCATAGCCATGGTCTGAACTATATGACCTTAAACTGTAGCGGAGGTCTAGTTGCACGACCTTAAACTGCACAATCCTAGTTGTATGACTTAAAACTCCATAACCACGGTCCAAGCTACATGATTTTATACTATAGTACACATCTTAGCCGCATGACGATAAAAGGCTCAGCACCATGGTCCGAACTATATGACCTTAAACTGTAGCAGAGGTCTAGTTGCACGACCTTAAATTATAGGTCCTAATTGTATGACTTTAAACTGCATAACCACGGTCTAACCGTATGACCTTAAACCACAGTATACATCCTAGCAGCATGACGATAAACTGCTTTGCACAAGTTAAGGAGGCATGACAATAAACGTGCCCCCACATACGCGCACACACCTTTTACGTGCACTTTCACACACGCCTTTCCTAACCTACCTATTAATGTGTGTGCACCACCTTCATTACCTCCCTAGTGAATTCTTTCACTTCATCACCATACCTTATTCCTCAGTGAGTCTCACCCACGCTCACAAAACGGTGAGCCATCCCGTCATCCATACTCGTTGTAAGTTAGTGGGTCACCATCATCACTCACATTTCATACATCATCCATCTCTTATAGGTAGCCTAATGCCAATTCCCCAAGTGAGTCAAACCACCACCATACTCATTCAAATGGCCTCCATAGATTGCCATTCATTACCACCATGATCCAATTGTATGACCTTAAACCATAGTGCACATCCAGAGCGCATGACATTAAATTGGTTCACACAGGTCCCGGAGGCATGACCTTAAACACACCTTCACAAAAAAAAAAAAAGAAGAGAAAAGAATAACGGCCATGGTGTATACCTGAACAGGGGGACGCCATAAGTAAAAATGATGGACGGGCATGGTCAGGAAACCATGAGTAAAATGGGTGGACAAAGCCGAACGTTCAGGGGTAAAAGAGCCCCAAAATAAAAAGAAGTTGGTGAAAACCTTCTCTATGGCATCACTTCCCAAGTTCAAGCGAAAATTTGTAAAGGACGCTTGGAGCAATAAATAGGTTGATGTAGTACTCGTCTCAATAGGCGGCTTTAACCCTCACTCAAAAGAAGAAAATCCATGGTGTCACATATATCAGGACTCCAAAAATATGAGCTTCAAGGAAAAGATTCCGACAGCTTGAGTCCAGTTGCAAAAGGACTCGAAAGACAAAAGACTCGCCAAGACGGCAAGACAAGTCTCATGAAGAAGAATATTTTCTAAATGATTGTCCTTCTCGCTTCTCTAGAAGCACAACATTCGGCGAGGCAAGCTGTTTGATCGTATTTTTTAGCACCTTGGTCCCTGTTAGGAGGCAGGTTAATAAAGCCTAAAAAACAGTGGAAATTCCCAACAGTCTCCGAATGGCCTCAGAAATGTTCAAGATCGTCATCAACAATTCAAAATATGACCTACCAAGTTTCAAGTGAACACAGAGAAACGATTTCAACTAAATCGGTCTCTAGCCCCCTGAAATGGACCTCGCAACTAGAGCATTACTTTTGGTCTGTTAAACAGTTGTGGGACCACCGCCATTGGATTCAGCACTGTCGAAAACCCAAATGGGTCATGTTTCAGCTTAATCGGGCACTCGAAGACAAAGTTATGGGTAGAAGACTAAAATGGGGTAAGCCGCACACTATTCTCGTGTGGCCACCCTGCACTAAAACACCATTAAAGGTGGTTGTTTTCACAATGACAGATAGTCACTTTTGGGCCCTATATCTCACTCGTTCCAAGTCGGATCGCTCCTAAATTTTGTGCGCGTGTTCGTCTAATCAAGACGAACAATTCCGTATATGGTACGCTCTGTAGCAGAGAGAAAAAATCAATGCAATTTGCTAATCCTTGAAGGAAGTTGCAGAAAATTCAGGAGTAGCATGTTTAGTTCGTGCAGCTAGATCACGATGTTCGCATACCTGATCGACATGAAACTAATTACATTATGTTCATGAGGTCCGAGGCTATCTCTGGTCCAAACCTTGCATACGATGAATTGTTGGATTTCACGCATGAAGGCATCCAAACTGCTATAAATTCTGGCCACCAAATTTCAAGATTCTAGCCAAAAACTCAAGACGATGAAATCTTCATCCGGACACAAAATCAAGCTATGTTCATTGTAACATGATCGTCAGTGTGATTCAATGAAGAAATCACGTAGAAACATCAAGGAACAAGCACACAATCGATCCAAAGTTTTCAAGATTCATTCAAAATTCAAGTCTCATGATCATGGCTCGAAGTTGGTATCAAAATAATCGTCATGCCATGCCCTACAAGAAAATAATACTCTTTTGATCAAACGGGCATCAAAATGACCTCGGGTCAACCATGGAACATCACGTAAGTTCTCAAGCAGCAACACAGACTGTTATGGAATTCCACACATTGTTAGGCAAGGGAAAAACAGTCATTTTATACCCATTTTTAGAATTTCTTTAAATTCAATTAAATTGTAACTCTCTTAAATTCTAGCTAGTTTTTAAGCGTACAACCATGTCTTAGCCCAACTCTATATAAACATGCAAAGCTAAATTGTAAAGGGTTTCGATTCATTTTTCATTGATTCAATAAAATTTCCATTCCTGCTTACGTTTGTGAATACGTCTTGGAGAGGGAAGAGGAGAAAGAAGAAAGGGGTTGGTACCGTTCGAGCAGGAAACATTCTCTCTCCTCCCATATTTCTCTCTCTTCTTATCTCTATCTCTCTTTCTCTCTTTTTTTCTCTCCTCCTCTCTTCTCATTTTTATCTCTTTCTCTCTCCTCCCCTCTTTCTCTCTCTTCTTATCTCTATCTCTCTTGCTCTCTCTTCTTTTCTCTCTCCTTCGTTGTTCTCGTCTTTATCTCTCTCATACTCTCTTCTCATCTTTATCTCAATCTCTCTTTCTCTCTTGTCTTCTTTTCTCAACTTTATATCTTTCTCTCTCATCTTCTCTTCTCATCTTTATCTCTCTCTCTCCTCTTCTATTCTCATCTTTATCTCTTTCTCTCTCATCTTCTCTTCTCATCTTTATCTGTCTCTTATCCTCTCTTCTAATCTTTATCTCTTTCTCTCTCATCTTTTCTTCTCATCTCTATCTTTATTTGTTTCCTTTTAATGCAACTGGCGAATCTTAGTGCCAACTGGTTTTCTCTCTCTTATTTTATCAGTCAGTAAAGTTTAGCATCGACTGGTTTTCTCTCTCTTCTTCTGTCAATAAGTGAAACTTAACATTTACTGGTTTTCTCTCTCCTATTTTGTTAGTCAATGAAGCCTAGCACTGACTGATTTTCTCTCTCCTCTTTTGATAGTCAGTGAGACCCAATGTACACTAGATTTCTCTCTCTTCTTCTGTCAGTCGATAAAATTTAACATCTACTGGTTTTCTCTCTCTTCTTCTGACAGTCGACAAGACCCAACACTGACTGGTTGCCTCTCTCCTCTTTTGTCAGTCAACGAAGCCTAGCACCGACTGCGTCTCCTCTCTCTTCTCCTTTGTAGAACATAGTCGACGAAGCTTAGCACTCACTACATTTTCTCTCCCTTCTTTTCAACGCAGTCGGTAATGCTTGGCCCCAACTACGCCTTCCTTTGCTCTCTCTCCTTCATCCGCTCGTCTTTCATATTCTTCTCCTCCCTTCTTATCGCTCCTTCCTTCTTTCTCTTCGTCTCTTCTTATTCTTTCCTCATACCTTATTTCTGCCACTCTTTCATTTGACTAAGAGGACTTGAGGGTAGCCTTTCATGGTAGTCCTATCATCTAGCCGTAATGTTATTGTGTCAAGATTACTTATCCTGCCTTATTGCTACGACATACCGACCATCGTGCTTAGCTAGTTGGTACTGGTAATGACGACTAAAATTGATCCTATGAGCTGATATTAGTTGTCGAGCCCATTTTGTTACCATGTCAGGACAATTATCCACCAACCTAGTCACTGCTCTGATCCTTTCTCTTAGTCGAATTCATCTCTCCCCCATCTTTCTTCTCTTCTTCCTTTTGAATGCGCATGCTTGTGTACTTCATCAAAGAGGAAAAGGGTGAGGTTTAACCCACCTCTCTTATAACGTTTGGCATATATGTGTGTGATTGCAGAAAAGCAGAAAATAAGAAGAATACAAGTCAAGTGAGGTGATTTCGATCCAGTTTTATTACTGGGAGGCTTTTTTCGTGATCTAAGAGGGCGCCCATGCGAGCCAGCTCGAGTAAGTTCCGAACCCACCTTTAAATTTCTCTCTCACCGGTTGGTAACACCTGCCCCCGTTTTCGAATGAGGGTCTCGAGAGAATGATCTCAAAAACATTCTGGGTCTTCCCTCAAAACTTGAGACGCGTGCCTCCCGATCCCCAAAGGATCTAGAGGGCGAGATCGAGGCACCTAACCTATCGTCGTCCATGTTTTCTCTCCCTTCTTATTCGTCTGTCACGGATGGCCGAAGCTCATCACTGTCCATGTTTTCTCTCTCTTCTTATTCCTTTCTCATGGATGGTGGAATCTCATTGTCGTCCATGTTTTCGCTCTCTTCTCACTCCTCTGTCATGGCCGATGGAAACACTTCGTCGTCCATGTTTTCTCTCTGTTCTCACTCCTCTATCATGGAAAGTAAAAGCTCATTACATCTATATTTTCTTTTATTTTCTCTTTCCTCTGTCATGGACAGAAGAAGCTCATCCCCATCCATGTTTTCTTTTATCTTCTCTCTCCTCTGTCATGGGCAGTGGAAGCTCATCACTGTTCATATTATTTTCCCTCTCTTCCTCTTCTATCATGGATGATGGAGCCTCATTGCCGTCCATTTTTTTCTTTTCTTTTCTCTCTTCTTTCACTCTATTCTTACTTCTTTATTCTCTCTCTTCCGTTCCTTTTTTCTCCCCTCTCATCTTTTTTTTCTCCCTTCTTCTCTCCTTTATTCCTTTCTGATTTCTCTTTCCTCTCTCTTTCTTCTCTCTCTTCTTTCTTCTTTCCCTCTCGTTTGATCAAAGGAGGTTAAGTCAAGCACTGCCATGGTAGTCTCATTGTCTATCAGTATTTTCGCTATGCCGGTCTTAGTCACCTTGCCCGCCTTATTGCCACGATAGGCTAGCCATCATGCCAGGCTAGTTGGTGATCATTTTGTCGTCTAGTAGTATTTTCAGTGTGGCAGTTTTGTTACCGTGCCTGTCTTGCTACCACGCCGGGTCAATCACTTACTGGTCTTGCTATTGAGTTAGTCTAGCCACTTGGTGAAATTATTATCTTCCCCATTCTTCTATTCTATCCTCTTACTCTTTTTCTTCTTTTGAACATGCATGTCTATGTGCATTCGCCCATAGACAATGTGGGATCCCTTGGCCCTCTTGTCTTATAAATTAACCATGTGTGTGTGATTGCAGAAACATGAGAGTACATGCCAAGGGAGGCGATACCGAACAAGTTGTAGGACTGGGGGGCTTTCCATCGTGATTTAAGAGGGGGCCCACGTGGGTCAACCCGAGTAAGTCATGGACCCAAGTGAGGAGTGTCTCGTATCACATTAAAATCCCTCTCTCATCGATTGGTATACCTGCCCTTATTTCTTAACAAAGTTCCCAAGAGAGTGATGTCAAGGCTCGGGTTCCCTTGAAACTCAAGACATGTGCCTCCAATAATCCCGACCCAAAGGGTGAGATCGAGGCACCAAACCAGTTGAAATTTTTTGCTTTTTATTCCAAGTGCCCTTTCTATGTTTTCACTTGAATTAGGAGTGGTGCCACAGTGATGGGTTTCACCAGTTTCCCTTTTGAGGTACTTTTGCTTGCGACTTCGAGGTCACGTCCACCTTTCACTATCGTTGAGGGAGAGCCAAGACAGGAGCCCTTGGTCTGGTCATTTTACTTGGAGGACTTGCTGTCGTTGGTGATGTGTAGTCGAAGGACACGATGGAATTTGGAAAGGCACGACAGGCCTTCCTTCAGTGAGGTGATGTTTATAGCAAGTGAAGCGTCGGCACAAAATCTACCTCGTGATATGAGTATACTGGTGCCTGGAAGGCATGGCGATGAAGACGCTGATCGTTGAAGAATCGAAGCATCGTTCGACGGCACTTGTCGATGTAGGCCTTCGAGAAATGGCAGGTGCGTTTATGAGCCTACAGTTTCCCTATAAAAGGGGGTTCAGGCGGAGATGCAACATAGAGAGATTCCTTTTCATTTGCTTAGGGTCGAGCTCTCTTGGAGAGGCTTGGTGAATGGTCTGACTTCTTGATGGAGGGCTTGAGCCCTGCAGTTTTTTTTCGGCTCTTGGGAGCTGGATAAGGATGTCTATCACCATGTGTCCGATGTTAGTCATCGTCAAACTCAGATCCGGTGTTGTTCATCCGAGGAGAGGTCGTGAAGGTCTTGACTTGTCACTCCCTTTGGCGATGAAGATCGACCTAATGGGGAGTTTGGTTGTGTCTGTTTTGTGGTGCTCGGATAAGTCATCTGTGATAACCAGAGGGGTGTCATGCTCTAGCCTTCTTTTGATAGCACTCCTTTTTCATTCTTACTTTGTCATAAAAAAGAACGAGGAATCTTCTTTGGTTTTTCTAAGGCCTTTTTGAGGGAGAACAAAGGCCATGTTAAGGGAGAATGAGGTTGCTCCTTGGAGATGGCTACCTGCATAGGCAGGGGGAGCTTCATCACTCACATGAGGGAGGTCCTTCTATCTAGGTATTCCAAGTTGTCTTTAAAGCGTAGTATTCTGCCCTTTTGGAGTGCTGTCTTTGACTTTTGGTGTTTGATTCTGTTTTTGACAAGGGTGAGTGATCATTTGTGCTTTGAGGAAATTGAGGTGGTCTTCACAGCTGTCTTGTAGGAGCAGTTTCTCCCCTCTTATAACAGAGACTTGTGTTCCCCTTTTGCTTATCAGAGAATGGCCTCGTTGTAACAGTGACTTGCATTTCCCTTTGTTTATGAATAAAAAATATTTTTTTTCTGCTTGGGTGCTTCACCTTTTCTTAACTTCCTAGCGTATTTTCTCCATGTTTTCTCCTTCTTAGTTGGGCATGTCTTTCCTCGCTTGGCCCAGATGTCCTTCTTTTTTTTTTTTGTTTGTATCGAGAGGAACTAGGTCCCTCTTGCATGTGGGTATGTGAGTTAGTGCCAGGATACACAGGGGAGCGACATGTCCCTTAGGGTAGCCCGGAGTATTCATTAGAGAGCAGGGAAAAGGGTGTTGCATACCTGCATGGTGTTCAGCCCGGTGTGACTGCACCGTTTCTCGGTGTGTATGTGCTCTCTACCTGGTGTGTCGTGGGCGAAGGAGGATCACGACGCCCTTTGATTGCTGCATGGTCGTTCTCCTTGGGATGAGCGCCATCATCCTCGTTCATGCGGCATCTTTTATTACCCGTGCATTTTAGTGCTGTCGTACCCCTGAATCGTGTGATGTTTCACATGTGTGATGCTTTGTAGGCTTCTTTTCGCATGACGTTTAACCTTTCATGCCACTTGATGTTCTTCTGTGATTGGGACACATGTCCTGCCGCCAGATTCTTATGCGATTCCTCTTCCTCATTTGCTTATTTATAAGTGAGATGGGGAGAGACTTTTCTTAGTCTCATGAAGGGAAAGAAAAAGAGTTGCAACCTTCATTGTTCTTTTCCAGTTTGTGTGTCCTCCTTTTCTTCCGTTGTCATCTTTTCCCAAGGAGGACATCTTTCAGTGTTTTGTAGGTTCGCGACAATAATGGCTTGTATAAGTTCAGCCCCTCATTGCTAGGGGAGCTTGAGCCTAGTCTAGAGATCACATGGCCTTCTCGTATCACCTTTACATGCGAGAGCGCGCAGCTTTGTCTCCATGGGTATGCCGATGGAGAGACTCTCATCTAGAGGGATGGTGTGCCCCTTTATCATGCTTTGCATAAGCATTCTCCTTCTGATGAGAGTATGCCTACATTAGGGACGAGGATGTTGGTGAAACCTGGTCTTTAGTGGGCTTCAGGAAGTCGTTTTTTGAAGGGGAGCACTAGTACCTGGCTGGATACAGAACTTGGACGTTGGATCTTTTGGATTCTTTCACCGGTACCTTGAAGGAGTGTGGCCTAACCCCGGCATGTCAATGCTCGGCTGGCTACTATGACGGTGCTCAAATACCGTGAAGGGTCTGCTGCAGACATGGTGTTTCTGTACCAATAGTTGGCTTTTGCAGGAGGGTGAGGTAGACATTACCCTTCTAGATTGGCATTTTGTAGGTGGCCTCCCTTCGTTGGGGGAGGAATATTAGGAGTTTGTCCCCAGCAATGGTGTTATTTTCAGGGGCGTGCTACCACGACCCCACCCCTTGACCCCTGTTGTTCCCAACCGTAGGGCGACAGAGTGTAAGATTATTACCAAAGGTCGTGTATGTCACTCAGGTATGAGTGGCATCAACACGTGTTATAATTGCATAATCATAGCAAACCATGAAATAAAATAAACCTATACACAAAGTGGCCACATTAGAAGCAAAATAAAACCATTTATACAGATCCAGACTTCAAAAATTCTTTTACAAAAGTTCAAGACGCTATTGGCCCAACAGCTAGATACAATATTCATCAAAATAACATTGTCGCAACGCCACCAGACACCTACAATCACAAGCTTCCTGACAAAACTCGCGCTTCCAAAAGTCTGCTACCACGTCCAGTTGTCCACGTACAAGCTATCAGTTATCATTCTATAAGGAAAGGAAAAGAGAGGCATGGGCTAAAAGCCTAGTAAGTAAATTAGTACCTTGCAATCCTGCTTATAGGCTTATAAATAATGACAGGGACTACAGTTCAACAGACATCGTTCTGAAATCAGAAAGTAAAGTCATACCCTAGAATATGTACATTAATAGCATAAAATGAGTGTTGTTCTCAAGTCTACGCATCTAATATTTCCTAAAATAGCAGTTACATTGATGTATATTGCAGTCGTGGTCAGACCTTCATACATGATACTTAACTCAGACGGACAGAAACAAAATCAAAATCATAAATAGAAACAGGAACATAATCATTTACTTCCGAAGTAGAAGTCACATCGATCAGGCTAAGCCAATCCTGCAACTTGAAACTTCCACCCTCATTCGGGATGGAGGACAATGACAAATGGAGGTCCCATTTCATCGTGTCCTCACTCACACACCCGATCCCCAACGTTCTTTGGGGTTTTGATAGGCTGAGGCCTTGCTCCTTTAGGCGAGAGGGCATTATACCACCATTGGAGGACCCAATGCGTAGTGCCCTTAACAATTTGGGGGACGCAACCCACCTTGTTATTTAAAGTTATCTCCCGACTCCTCTCCTATCATTGGAGTGGGGGCAGAATCAGAACTTGCCGATAAAACAGAGTATCCACTACCAATGGAGGACCCATTGCGTAGTTGCCAGAAATCACATATATCAGAGTTCACGTAACAGAAACAGAATATCCACTACCAATGGAGGACCCATTGTGTAGTGGCCAGAAATCACATATATCAGAGTTCATATAACAGAAACAGAATATCCACTACCAAAGGAGGACCCATTGTGTTGTGGCCAGAAATCACATATATCAAAGTTCATATAACATAAACAGAATATCCACTACCAATGGAGGACCCATTGTGTAGTGGCCAGAAATCACTTATATCATAGTGTCGTGTATAGGCATGCATAACTTTCATTCATTCATACTTTACTCTTTTCAAAAGATTAGGGGCATTCAACGTTTGTAGGATCATAAGCATGTTATTTCGGTGTCGTATATGAGAAAATTTAAATCACCTTGCAAAAGGGATAAGCTATGTTCAGAAAGAAGCATTGATGCATGGTATGTGAATTGCTCATGTACAACTTAAAATTCATTGTTGTTCTTCTTAGTCATGGGCATATATAGAATGCGACATAGCACTCAATTTATGAGAGGAATTCAAATAAATTCTGATTCCAACTTGCCAACTAAACATTGCTTGATCAATTATGGGTTTAGTGTACCAGTCTGAATCTTATCAATTTCTGCCAATAGTGACCTACATTCACAATTCAAAACATAACTTGCAATACAACCAAAATCTTCAAAACAATATGAGCACGCAACTTAATAGGTAATCAAAGCATTCAAATGGCTATAATTTCGTAGCATTTGGACTCCGTTTTGTCAGCCAAAATTCATGACCACAGAGACCAAAATTCTGAGTTTCTATATGGTCTGTCAACAGTGACATACTGGAGCATTCTTGAGTATAGCTCCTCATTTACATAGAACTTAGGCAAGGTTAAAACATGAAAATCGTAGAAGACTCATTCATCTACCAGATGGCTGCATTTTGTAACATTTGGACATTAATAAGTCAGGCAAAGTCTCAATGCAACAGAAGCAATATTTTTGGAATTTATCACAGTCTGCCAACAATGGCATATGAGTACAAAATGAGACATATCTTCCAAACGAACAAGAATCTAAACTAGGATTAATAGATAATTTATAGTAAACTCAGAGATCTTTCCAATGGTGGAGATTTGAGGCAATTTTGAGATCATTTGATAGGCTAACTGAGGGTCACAAAAAGCTTAATTTTCCCAAGAATTTCACAGTCCAGTCATGACACACCTTCAAAGTCCTTTCCTAACTCTTAATCGGTGAAAGGTAATAACATGAAACCAATTTTAGATTAAACTAGACACATAAGAGAATCACCCCATAAAATTTCAGGGCCATCAAAAGGACTTCAGTGATCATTTCCAATCAGACAAATGAAAGCAAACTTTCGAGAAAAATAGAGCACAATGATATTCATGCTATCCTAGTCCTTGTACACAGTTTTATACCATCTCATGCCCAATTTCATGCTTAAATTCAATCATCATTCATGCCTAAATCATGTTTTATACATGGTTGGATTTATACTTCATTCATATATGACTCATACATCATTCATGCTTTAATTCATGCTTCATATCATGCTTCAACTCATGCTTTAAGTCATGCTGATCATGCTTCAATTCATGCTTATGGGTCCACAGGGTAGTGACCTACTTAGCTCTTTGAATCTCCAAGGATGACCCCAAACTCCTTCCACAGTCCCTCCTCCACCAAGCTTTCTCAACCTCTCCAACAGTGGCACAAGGTCTAAGCTTGAACTTCAAAACGTGAGGTGTAGAGAGAGAAATACTGGTTTTGTACTCCAAAGGTGGGGAGGTGGCTTTCTATGCTTGCCAAGTGGACTTTGCATGGAAGGAAGGTTGATGTTTGGCACACGAAGCAGCATGCAGCCAATAGATCGCAGGTTTGCTTCATGCACGGCCTTCTCTTCTTCTACTTCGCCACATGCAGACTTTCCCTTTCTCTTCTTCCTTCCTCTTATCGCCACGCATGCTCACCTCGCGACACTCCTTCTCTCCTTATCACCACGTGCTTTCTTCCTCTATCGTCATGCACCTCTTCCTCTATCACCGCATGGCTCTTCCTCTATCGCCGTGCGCCTTCTTCCTCTATCATCGCGTGCCTTCTTCCTTTATCGCCACAGGTCTCTTCCTTTATCGTCGCGTGCCTTCTTCCTCTATCGCTATGCACGTTCTTCCTTTATTACCGTGCTCCTTCTTCCTCTATTTCTGCACCCTTCTTCTACTATCCCCGTGCGCCTCTTCCTCTATCATTGTGCGATAGCAACTTCTTCAGGCTCAAGAAATTTGGGTCCTCACACGTGCCCATCAAGGGTTGGTGCGCTCCTGCGAGTCTTAGTAAGCTGCTCGAGATCTATCAGCTCCTGTACTCAAAGTCGCAACCCTCGACTGGTGGGGTAAATTTTGAAGCGTAGAGAGATTACTTTCACGGTAACCACCAAGAGGGTGGGGATGTAGGCTCGAGTGCCTCATGGGCAAACGAGTCTCAGCCGGTGGCTGGAATCAAGGCTTCGAAGAAGGCTGTTACCCCTCCGAGGCAGAATGTGCAGGATCGGGTGTATCTGGCTACTTATTTGACACTCTTCTTATGTAAGTTCACTCTTTTGGGTGCAAAGGTCTATCTCATCCAGTCTGGTTGTTTCTATGTGGCCAGTATGTTAGCCAACGGTATTGGCTTTACGCTGGCTCAGTCGATCTTGTGTAGTATTTTCCACGGGTTAGGGTCGATTACCCGTGGGAAGGTCCCTTTTAAGAATAGCAGCGATGAGGTCTCCCTGGGTGAGGGATTCCCGGGGCGTTCACCACGAACTCCCTAGCATTATGACTTCGGGTGGATTTTTGTGACTTTCTCGGGTCGTACGAACTCAACAGGAACCTTGAAGCGAAAACATGCTTGCATATGATGAAGATTACTGAGATGAGGGTCGTAGTTAGGTAGCCCGATGCTGTTCATGAACTCCTGACCGATGCATCCTTCTTCACTCGTGGGGGGGGCTTTCCCTATTGGTCCTCCCTTGGATGGTATCTTCATTGACGATATTGCCCTTACTCTTAACACTTGCTTTCACCGAGACCAGAGATGTCATGTACCTTTTGAGAGTTCTAGGGTGTATTCTTCCTTTCAGGGGAGAGGGGTGCAAGAGGCTGGAGGGCTATTTTCCTCACCGCTTTGCACGTCAGCATGGTCTGGTTCAGGAGCGAGCCACGAGGTGTGGACCGACCTTGATATGTGTAAGGCCTGGAAGACTTGTCTTCTTCTCCCTAGTCATAACAGGTTCGTGGTCCCCCATTATGGGCGTGTGGGTCATACGACTGCGAGCTTCTGGTAGTGGTGGAATTCCACTAACGCTGAGCATTGGGACGCCGCCCATCCATGGCAAGTCACCAGTGGCTCCCGACGTGACAGAAGGCCGGGCAGATGCCTCATCCCTCCTACATTTTTCTACTATTTTTTACTTGGATCAACATCCTGCTGACTAGTGAAAACTGGCCAAGCCCTGCTTGTTGAGTGAAGATGAGGATGAGATGAAGCTGCTCTCATTGAAAAAGAAGTCGCAGTCTTTCTTTGATAGGCTTCAGGCAATCGTAGGTTGGGGTGAAGGGTGTGTGGCCCCATCACAGGAAGAAGAGCATACCCCGACTCCTCGTGCTTGACCTGAGGGTGAACCTCTTCCTAGCTCGTTTAGATGGCCAGTCATGCTCCAAAGCCCCCTGCTCTTGTTAGGCTCAAGAGTGTTCCTCCCAAGGGGAGGGATGATAAGGAGATAGAGAGAAAGAGGAAGAGGGGGAGAGAGCCTTCGCCTGCGTCTTCTTCTCGGGAGAGAGAGAGGCATTCGAGCAATGAAGACTTGTCGTCCACAGCGGTGTCCTCAGTGCCGTCTTCACCTGCTTCTTCTTCTTGGGAGAGAGAGAGGCATTCGAGTAAAGAAGACTTGTCCTCCACACTGCACGGTCTTCAGTTCCGGTGGTTACCTTGCGACTGGTGGATAGTTGGCCTGGACGGTCGAGTGCGCTGCCTCTTGATCCAGGGCGTAGCTCGTGATGCCCTGCATCAAGGGTTGAGGTTGGCGTGACTTCCACTGTTAGCACCCGCATGGCATCTCCTACACACGCTGCGACGTCTATTTCGCATGCTCCAAAAGTTATACAGAAGGAGATGTGCGCTTAGTGAGTTCGCCCTCTCTGCTTGTAAGTGGCGTAGTCTTCGGATTCGTAAGCCACAGGAGGGCCTATGGGAAATTCTCCTCTTGGGCCTCGCACTACTGTTGAGGCTATGATGCTTCCTGGCTCTAGGTTGCCTATGCCTGATGTGTCTCCTCTAGATGTGATTGGTTTCCCTGCTGCTCTGTACTCATCTTCGAGCTTCAAAGCGTCAATGGTGAGGGGGATGCTCTTCTCAGGCATTCAGGGATTAAGGGGTGTCCCTTATTGGAGCTTGAGGGGTGCGTGGCCCGATGGTGAAGTCTTCGATCGTCTTGATGGGCTACTGCAAGATCTGAGTGACGGGGGTACCGAAGCCCTTACCTCTGAAGATGTTGCACATGTCTCTCTTGAGAGGCATTTGGATTCTTTCGAAAAGAATTTGGCTAACTGGAAAGGTCTTGTGCAACAACGTGCACAAGAACGGACCCGGCTCATTTCAGAGTGGGACTCCCTTTGGACAAAGGTTGTGGCCTTTCGGGAGAGTTCGAGGTGGTGAAGGCTGAGATGGAGGAGCTGCAAGCTCGGTGGCTTCACTGAGTGTTCGTCAAGACTCTAGCTAGGAGGCGTTGCCACAACAGTCGCGAGAGTTGGAGCAGCTGGATTCAGACTCGATGGTAGTTGCCAATTTGGCCAGTTCAACTGCCCAGGAGATTTCTCACCTTCAAGAAGAGAGGCAAGCCTTGCTTCGACTTTCTTAGGAGCTGATGGCAAGGATTGAGGAGTCTCTCGATTGTTTTTGAAGGCGTGAGGCCTTTTCCTATTCCTCTTTTTCTCTGTATTTCTTGATTGAATTTTTTGTATTTCTAGTCATAATGAACAAGGGGTTGTTTTTATTTCTATCTAATAGTGATTGATTGTTTTTTTTTTTTTTTTTTGAAAAGCAAATTTAGCGTTCTGCCTTCGGGACCAATTGGGTTCTTCTTAAGATTTCAGACTTTTCCCGCTCATAAAGGGCGGGGATTGAGTTAATTAAGATTGCTGCGAGGAAGTCTTCCTTTCCTGATTTGCTTGTGGTGGTGAAGATTGTCCATCCGTTAGGTTTATCTGACTGATTTGGATGTATTTCTTCAAGATAGAGCGGAACGCCTTGTAATTAGTCAAGTCATGGCCCCTTTGTTGATGATATTTGCACTAAGGGTTTTGGCCTTTTTGCCTGCTTAGTTCTTGTCTTTTAGGAGCACTAGGCACTATCATCTCATGCTGGGACATCATGTCGAATAGACAGAAAGTCGTTCGGGAGGCGACCTAGCTGCAGATGAGTCGTTGACGAGCTCTTTGTCGACTGTGACCATATAGGAAGTTTCTAGGGCTTCGAAAGCTTTCTTGAGGCCTTCTAGGTCAATCTTTCCATGTCAGATCAGGGCTTCGATGTGCTCTTTCAACTTGATGCAATCCTTGACTGGGTGTCTTACGCTCTGGTGATAAGTACAGTATTTGGGATTGTCAACAAGCTCTTCTTGTTTCGGTTTCTTGGCATCAAGGAGCACCAACATTTCTTGATCAAGGAGCATCTCCAAGAGGGTGGGGACCCACTCTTTAATGAAGCTAAACTTCTGGTTTAGTCTGCGCAAGAATTGTGGTATTTTTGTTGCGGCGGCACGTTATTGTAATTCTTCTTCTGAGGGGCTTACGGCTACATGTCCGTCTAGGCTTTAGTCGGTATCACTTGTGACATGTCTAAGGTCGGCAGAGAGCTGGTATTGGCTGCAGGTTTAACGTTGAGGGGTGCGATTGTAACAGTTGTACTGATTACATTCTTGGGTTGATTGGCGTGGGGATTTGACTTGTTGCCCTTAGTGTTACGAGTTTGATTGGTGCCTGAGTTTTGGCCTCGGTCTCCTCCATGGTGTTTTAATAGGTTTTCAATCTTGGTGGCCTTGGTAATCATGTTGAATAATGTGGTAGGGTTGAACGCCTCGACGTGTAGGCCAATCTCTTGTTTCATATTCCTTACGCACGTTTGCACCGATTTTTTTCATTCATAGGGCTGCTCAGACACATGGCGAGGTCACGCCACCCCCGGATATATTTTCCCACTGACTTGTCTGGTTCTTACGTCATAGTGAGGAGCTCTATGGTTTGGACTTCTAATTTGTCCACGAAGAAGCATTTGTAGAAGGGTTGTTCCATTTCTTCCCACAAGTGGATTGAATTTTGCAGCAGACGTGCATGTTTGAACACATTTTTAAGCACCTTTGTCCCTGATGCAGAATAATGAGGAAGCTGATCAATAAAGCCTGATATACAGTGGAATTCCTTACAATCTCAAAATTGCCCCAAAATGGGTTAAAATCTTCTTAAAGCACTTCAAAAGGCCACCTGTGAAGTTTCAACTCAATCTGATATGTCTAAGACAGTGCAGACAAAGAAACAATTTTGAAAACATCAGATTCTAACACCCTGAAATGGACCCCGTAACTAGAACTCTATTTTCGATACTTTAAATTCCTGTGCAACCACCGCTATTGGATCTGACATGGTCAAAAACCTTTAAGGATCAAGTTTCGACTTAATAGGGCACTCCAAGATAAAGTTATGGGTAAAAGACCGAAAAGGGGCAGGCCGCACGCTATTCCCGTGCGCCTTCCCTGCACCAAATCACCATTAATGGTGACTATTTTTACAATCTCAGACAGTGGCTTTCGAGGGTCATACCTCACTCGTCTCGAGTTGGATCGCGCTCAAATTTTGTGAGCGTGTTCGTCTCTTGAACATGAGTGTTTTGATTTATAGCATGCCCCATGATGAGGCCCGAGTAGGGAGAAAAGCTAGAGAAGTGGTCGATTCATGAAGAAAGTTGAAGGAAAATCAGCAGTGACACGCCTCACTCGAACGACCAAATCACGGTGCTCGCATAACGGATTGATACGAGACCATTTCCATCCCATGCATAAGGTTCATGGCTATACTTGGTCAGAACCTCACGCCTGATGAATGGTCGGATTTCACACTCGAAGGCATCAAGGCTGTTGTAAATTCCGGCCAACAAATTTAGATTCCGGCAAAAACCCAAATGATGAGAAATCATTGTCCGAGCACAAAATCGTTCTGCGTTTGTCTCCATACGAATGTGATGGAATGCTTAGTGTAATACAGTGAAGAAATCATGAAAAAACATCAAGAAATTTACGCACTATCGATCAAAAGTTTCCAAGATTCATGCAAATTTCAAGTCGCATGATCGTGGCTTAAAAACGCGATCTGTGGCTCGAAGTTGGTATCAAATTGATTGCAATGATGAGCCCTACAAGTAAAAAATTTTCTTTCGGATAAATGGTCACCAGAGCAACCTCAGATCATTCATGGAAAATTAAGCACGTTCTAAGGCAACAACAAGGGCTGTTTTGGAATTTCATGAATTGTTAGGCAGGGGAAAAATAGTCATTTTGCACCCATTTTTAAATTTTATTTTAATTAAAATAAGTTGTAAGTATCATCAATTAGGATAGATTTTAGGCATCCGCCTATGTTTTGGGTCCAATTCTATAAATACATGCTAAACCTAATTGTAAAGGGGGCCCCCCATACTTTCAATTGATGAATAAAGTTTGAGTTTTTCCATTCAGTTTGGGAGGCATGTCTTGGAGAGAAAGAGATATGAGAGGAAAGAAAAAGTCTGGTACCCCTCAGTGAAGAAAAAGAGAATACAAACCAAGGGAGACGATTCCGAACCAGTTGTAGAACTAGGGGCCTTTCTTCGTGATCTAAGGGGGCGCCCATGCGAACCAGCCCACGTAAGTCCCAAATCCACCTTAAATTCCACTCCCATCGGTTGGTATACCTAGCCTTGTTCTTGAGACCAAGGTTCTCGAGGGAGCGATCTCCAGTCCCAGGTTCCCCTGAAACCCAAGACACGTGTTGCCAGATCATTTAGATCCGAAAGGTGAGATCGAGGCACCTAACCATCTTAGCTACTCCACTAGGGACGTACTACCCCTTTGTCGGATCATACTTTCTTGTTAGTTTTTCTTTGTTTTTTCTGTTTTCACACACCACATGGCTTTTGAGTTCTTTAACCCCTTTATCCGGATTGGGGAGTTTCTCATCCCCGCATTCGTGAGTGTCCCCTGAGAACAGGTTCCTCAAACTTCCTGACCAACCTTCCTTCTGAGCAAAGACCCAATGTCTAGCTCTTAGGTCTTAACCTGGATTGACGTGAGGAGGGACTTGAAGGTCCCTAACTCCCCATCTCCTTGCCCTAGTGGAACTTACACGACGACACTCTGCATTGGTAGCACATCTGTTGCCACTCACAGCATGCACTCTATCACCGGCAAGTCACTTGCTAATAGTATTGCTGAGGTATGCCGAAAGGCTGCTGTAAAAGGCAAGGAAGTTGTCATTGCTTCTGTGGGTTGCCAAAAGGCCACCCCCCACATTTCTACACCACCTTGAGTCTCTATGATTAAAGACTCAACACATCGAAGAGGAGACCATGTGGCCTCCACCTGATGCACACACACTAAGACTTGAGGGTCATCCACTTGAGTCACACCTTGGGGCAGCCCTTGTGCTACCTTGAGTGAGCGTTCAGGATGAGACCTCCTTAGGGTTGAAGCCTGTGCACATGCATATGCATCCTACTGCTCGGGGTAGCGCCAACTCGAGCACATGAAAGATGACCCCCTCGTCCTCCCACTCAGCACACACTTGTGCACCCAGTAGGGGGCAGGCTTCCACCTGCTCCCCTATAGACACCTGCTTGTAGTTCTCGGCTTCTTAAGGCCAGACCACCTGTTCGAGCCTGGGCTAACCCCCAGTCACCCGGAATGCTACTCCAAGCGACGTACAGGCGCAACCTTCCCAGGCCACTACTTTCTCTTGACCAAGACATCGTCAGAAGCCTGTCCCCTCTTCTTCCGCCCTTTATCCTTCCGACAGATATCTCAAGACCTGGTACTCGAAGGTCTTCCCTAAGAGTATCATCCTCAGCCAGCCTCGTCAGGTCAGCTACGCCTCTCATGGCCACAAAGGAGTTCGGGTAAAGGCTTGATGATTGATGAAGTTCTACAACTTCTAAGGCAGTAGCCCAAGCTGGCCCCTGTCCATGGTCCACATTTGCTGCCCCATCTTATGGACACCGCTCTTTCTTGCTCTAAGAGGGCAGGTCAACCTCAACCCCAGTATCAGTTCTGAAGAGAGATCTATCGCAACCTCAAGCTCAAGAAGGACAAAGAACTGCAAATCCTAATTAAGGAGCTGACCAAAAAAGTCGGAACACCCAGCTCCAAGGGTCTCCTTCCTGAAAATCCCTTTTACCCTCTTGTCACATAGCCTAAAGAAGAGGTGCGCGAATCTTGCACTGTGGTCAGCTTCATAGAAGATGACCCAACCACCAAGCAGCCACTATCCCAAGACTGTCAAGATCCGGTCCTTATTTGCTCGTCATACAAGAGTCGAGTTCAATCGAGGCATGCTGTACCCCAACTGACCGATCTCCTGTGCATAACACGCTAAGCTCGGAATTCTTCAGCCGCACCAAAAGCTGACCTCCCTGGAGAAACTGTCAGAGTCATGGTTGTAAAGGAACCTAGCAACTCCCAGGGAGCTCGCATGGAAAGGTTTGAATAGATGGTGCAAGCAATGATGGAAAAGATTGATCACATGGAGGCCGCGCGACTAACCATGAGGACAATTCCTATCATTCAGATGATACAACTCCAACGCAGCCTTCTCTTCTTGCCTCATAAGAAAATTTTTTCCCTCACCCCATCTCAAAGGCAGACATCGATGCTATAGTAACTCACAGCCTAATGAGTAGAGAAATTCTGGGAATAGAAGGTGCAACGCTTTACCAAAAGCTTTACCACTCTTACATTGATCAGGTGTTGTTTCCCTTAGACTACAAGAAAGGGAAGTTTCCCCTGTTCAATGGTATCACATCCCCACACCAGCATATCGCCCACTTCCAAGCAGCATGTTGAGAGACAACAGCTGACGGGAGACTCCTCTTCCATCAATTCATTGAAACTTTGGACGGCCAGGCCTTTTAGTGATATGCTCGGCTTCCTCCAAATTCAGTGCATACTTGAGAGGAAATGGAGAAATTGTTCCACCAACGCTTCTATGCGGTCAAAAGAGAGGTCTTAATCATCAATCTCCTCACCTTGACCCAAGAACCTAACGAACCTATGGACCAATTCATAGCAAGGTGGAGAGATTTGACTTCTCAATCCCATGCCTGAGAAGGAAGCTGTTCAGACCTGTGTGCAAAACCTGCGACTTGTGATCACTCTACATGTTGAGGCCTCCAACCCGACCTCCATGTCAGAGCTGATCTCTAAATCAGTTCACATAGAGAGTCTATCACGCCACCATGGTGGGTAACGACAACAGTCTTCAAGATTGGGAAACAATCGGGGCAATGGTAGTTCTAGCACCAATGCTCGGGGCAACCAACAAAAAGGGGTAATCAGTGTAGCTGCTACTGTCAATGATCCAAAGAAGGCTACTTATCAGACTTTGGACTTCTCTAAAGGGGTAAGCATAGCAAAGACAACACCTCAATCAGGCAAACAGTAGTCGTCATACATCAGGGTACCCCCACCTGCAAACCTTAACCGAGATGACTATTGGAACAGACGTTAGAATAAGGTTTATCCTTTAGAAAAGGAATGGGTTCTTGCACTGCTCCGACTATTGCTGGAGTAAAACATGATTGAGCTGCCCGAGATGAAGTTTCCTAATCAAGTTGGTCTCGATACGCACACAAGATACTGTGCTTATCATTGAATGGTAAACAACTCGACAGAAGAATGCTACACGCATAGAGACCTCCTTGAGGCTCTGATCCAGAAGGATCAGATCAAAATCGAAGAACTTAAGAAAGCATTCAAGGTAGCAGAAGCGTCCCACGTAGTGACAGTTCTGGAGGACGATGAGGCACCCAGCATTCTTCATGCCTTGTTTGCCATGATGCTTCAAGAATGCTTCATCACGCCAAAACCAACAAGACAACTCACGTACCAAGCTCAATGTGCCGAGGGTCCCTGGTGTCTATATCATCAGATAAGGGGGAATGACCTGAGCCCATGCTCTGACTTCAACAAGCTATTAGTGAAGAAAATTCAGCGAGGTCAAGAAGTTGCTGATGTTGCAAACAGGGATCCCCAAGTCCTTCCTCCACTGGTACAAGAGGACACCTTGGCCCAAGACCCTGGAAATGATAATTCGAACCCTCTTCTAGCCTTGTTTGAGGCGATGCTCCGACAAGGACTCATCACTCCTAAGCTTACGAGGTAGGCCAAGCACCTTGCCCAGGGGACCGAGAATCATTGGTGCCCATACCATCAGATATGGGGCCATGAACTGAACGAATGTTATGGGTTCGAAGCAGTGGTTGTGGAAAACATTTAGAGAGGTTACATTGCTTACGTTATACCCCCTCAATGCACTTTGTCCATTCAAGAGGATGTTTCAACATAAGACTCCCAGAAGGATGTCCCTGATCCCGCTGAACCCTCGACTTCTCAGCCATGAAAAGTCCATCATGGGCGAAGCAGACTCAAGTCGTTAAAAAAAGAAGCAATTCGTCAAGCTAAGGTTGTTCATAAACCTAGCAAGACGGACCAAGCACCTCCAAAGCTGACTAGAAGAAGACGAGCACCAAGGGCTGCTCGCTTGAAGAACAAAGTTC
Organism: Amborella trichopoda; assembly: GCF_000471905.2. Next base: position 3,129,587 of record NW_006499997.1, on the reverse strand, counting down.
CTTAGCCACTGGTCGAGCCAGAATTTCTCAGGCCTCTTCCTCCCTTGCCGACCTTACAAGACTTCATCTCGATCGCTACCGACCTTATTTCTTCATCTCATCAAGAGGATACCCCTGAGTCATCTCTTACTCAAGGCACGTCCAATGAGGGTGAAGACATTAAAAGAACTCCCCAAAGGTCTAAGAAAGGAAAGACCCAAAAGGCCCCTTGCACATGTCCAATTCTGGTGATGACGTTGAAAGCTACCTAGATCAGTCCGATGAGGGGAACGACCTTAAAAGTCCCCCACCTACCGACCCTTCTCCTTCTTCTTAATATTATTATTCTTCTTATCCTTCCTCTTCTATGTCCCCTGCAAGTATAACCTTGAAATGTTTAGACATCGAGGCTCTTGATAGAGAGCTCGAAGCACCCAATATAAGCGGGACGCATGGGAGATGGCTAAAAAATACGTTAGCCCTGACTGCTGGATTCTTGACAGTTACTGACTCCCTGATACCTCGTGCTGAGGTAGAGCCATCTTCCTCCACAAAGAAGCACAAGAAGTCAAAGAAACCCTAGTGGCCTCCTGAGCCTGACTTTGAGCAGAGACTGGGAGAATCAAGGGGGTAGAGCTTCTACTCTCAGAAAGCTTGCCACATGGTGCAAAGCTCAGAAACATTATCCAGCACGGGGTTGATGAGCCTAAGGTCGGCGAAAACCTACAACCTTCACCTCAAAAGCTAGGCATTTTGATGTTTCTTGGTCCACCACATCTCCCTCACCCGCATACTTCAAACAATATACCCATCCTTCAGCTCTCTGGTCTCCTTCCTTGCCCAAATACACTGGACAATCCACTTATCCTTCAATTTCCTAGGATGTCATTGGTCCCATACAACCACCTCCTAAGCCTCAACCTTAAACATCCATTCAGACTACCCAAACCAAGTTGGTTACGCAATCAAGCCAGTCAGTAGCCCAAAATAAATCTCTTCTACCTAAACCTGGTCGTCAACCCATTATATCACCAAAGCCTGTGGCAGGACCGGGAGCACAAATGGCTAATGAGGAAAAGGAGAAGTATGATGTGATAGGGCACCTAAGGGAACTTCCAACCCTTCTCAGCATTTATGACGCCTTCATGCTCTCAAGGGATTACAATATGGCTTTGGTTCAGGCTCTTTCCAATCCAGAGGTATACGAGACCGAGGTGGAACCTATTGAGGTGGATCCAATAATCTTAAGTGGATTTATGGCAATCACCTTCTCAGAAGATGATTTGCAATTGGGAGAAAAATTTCACAATCGCCCTCTCTTTGTGACTGGTGAGTTACATGCATGCCCCATCAACCGAATTATGTTGGATGGAGGGTTAGCAGTGAACCTTATCCTAAGGAGAATCCTCACTCGTTTGGGATTAGGGTATGAGGATCTCACTCGAAACATCACAGTCCAGGATTCACCCAGTCAGGAGAGAAGATGGCTGGCACAGTCCACCTTCATTGCAAGTTCGGTGAATTAAATGGTTACGCCCAATTTCATGTGATCAACACCGACACATCTTACAACATCCTTCTCGGCCACTCGTGGCTCCATGATCAAGAGGTGGTTCCATCAACATTGCATCAATGATTTAGGTATAACCGAGATGGGAGATAGTATAAGGTCTATGCTGATAGAAGACCATTTCCTCTAGCCGAAACTCACTATGCTAACGTCAAGTATTACTTCATAGATTCGGTGTCACCTCAAAAGTCAGGAGAAGGTGACCATAAGTCTGTCAAGAAGGCAGAACCTTTGCCTTATGAAGATGTTGAGGACATCGAGAAAATGCTCGTAAGCACATTTAAAGAGGAAGAAAGACAGGGCAAAACTCTCCCTTTAACTCCCATTCATCCCAGTATACCATCAGCCATCCTAGAGGAAACTCCATCTTCACCTGAAGATGAGGCTTCCCCCTCTGCTTCCAATTCTGAACTACTTGTGCAAGAAAAAGAACCATAAGTCATCCTTGAGACTGAGGAAGTCATGGGGATGGATTTCCTGGTCCCAAGGGTCGCCTACACACCGGACCATCAAAAGGTCATGCATGTCCCCATTGCACTCTTGGAAGCAGAACTAACGCATCAATCACTCCGAAAGGTTTTGCGTTTCCCTGATTCTATTGGAAAATAAAAGTTAAGGAAAGGACAACCCTCTTTCCCTCAAGAGAAAGATCTCCTAACAGAGTTAAGAAGTGAGGTTCGTAGTCTCTAAAATCAATTGGGGGTAATGCGTATCGCTTCAAAACACCTAAAGGAGTTCCTGTCTGAGACCAAGAGCTACGACGAGCTTGGAGTGAATGCACCTCGAACAGAAGCCAAAGCCCCTCTTGATTTGACCATTTACAGTGAGCAGGCTCAACACATTATGAGAATGATGAATTATGAGCCCATGTTCAATGAAACATTAAGGGGAGAAGAAGCAATTGTTTCCCCATTCAAGGTCATTAAAGCTACAACGACTTGTCATAAAAAAAAACAACCTGTACGATATCTCTCCACGTTCCATTCCATGAAGGGGCAGAAATAATGAACAAGAGCAAGAGGAAGAGTGCAGAGAAGCAAATGCAAAAGAAAAGTCATGCATCATACTAAAAAAAAAACAGAAAAGATAATTTTATTCATAGAGCATGGGGATATTACAAGTGTTGCAATAAAAAAAAAAGGGGGAAAGGAAAAAGAAAATAAGACGACACTTTCAAAATCGATCAATCACTTCATTGATCTTTCCCCTATATACTGCATCCGTTACTGGATGCATCCCTTCAGCTCTGCCACCATCCCAGCCTCATGCTCCATCAAGGCCATTCCTTCTTCCAAGAAGTACTCAAGGGTCAAAACATTATTGGCAAGCACCTTATCAAGCTCTAGCATAAGCTTTAATATTTCTGCCTTCAGGGTTAACACCTTGTTGTGGTTGGAGATGGCCTCCTCAGCAAGATCGGATCTTTAGAAGACCGCAATGTCCTTTTCCTTCAATTGAGCTTCTACCAGTTCGCGATGGCATATGATTGAGGACTCTAAAGGGGGCAATTGTGAACTCTCTAGCTACTGTATGGTCATTTCCTCTAGCAAGGCCTTTATTCTCCAGCCTTCCAGCACGTTTATAGCACCGTCGAAATATGGAAGGACCTCTGGTGCACCCCCTAGAAGGATGATCTACCCTAGCTTCTGGATTGCATTGTTAAGTTCAGTAAGAACTAGATCCTTTAGTCTCTGTACGCCAAGATGAATAATATCCATGATTATGCTGGACATCCCACTGAAGCTAGACTTAGACAACAGTCTCAATGGTGGGGCTCGAAGGGATGATAGCCATGTGAGTCATCGGCTCTTTTCAAGCAATTTTGAAGCCCAAGGTCTCATCATTGGCAGACTCAGAGGGGGGCCCAGTCTCAAGCCTCTCGACCCCCACGGTATTAGCCTCCTCGCCTGGCCTCTCAGTCGCACCATTAGCAGGCTTGGTCCCCACTAGGCCAACTTCTTCTCTTTGCCCCTTAGTCTCTAGAACAGCCTCAACAAGGTCAATTCCCCTCTTTGACCTTCACCTGCTGGAACTGCCGCCTTAGTTTCGGCAGGCCCAGAACTCATTTCTCCCTTTTGTCTTCATCTTCTATGACCACCACTTCATCTACGGCCTCTTCTACCTGGCCTTCATCTTCTACAACCAGAACGTCGGCCACAAAGAGCTCAACTCCCTCATCTTCCTAACCCATGCCCTCTGGGGCGTCAGTCTCTGAACTCTCAAAAAGGCCTGGGCGCACTCCACCACCAAGGGCAGCAACTTCCTTACATTGTGTTTCTTCGACTATGGCCTCTTCTTCAACTGGGGCAACAACCTCTTGAGGTTCAGAGCCCTTATCGATTTCAACAAAAATTTCAACACCTTCGTTTCTAGCCCGGTCAATCTCCATTGGAGCCAAATCAGACTCAACAGTCGTTCTGAGAGTTTTGGGCACCACCGCAAGCTCAGGTGTCCCCTCTCTATCAAAAAAAATGATGTTGAGCCCAGAAAGGCCACAATCATCTACCTCAGTCTCCAAAGAGGCCGAAAATAGCTCAACAGTGGTAGAAGGTGACTAAAAAAGAGCGAAAGGTTACTCAGAGGAGCAACATAAACTTCTGAAGAGGCAGAAGATGAAGAGCCATCAGTAGGCTCCAGGACAACACTCCTGTGATTTTGAGCAAGCCTAACAGCTCGGGATGGAGCACAAGTGACAGCAGGTGCAGCACACTTCCTCTTCTTTCCTACCCCCGGTGGGGGAGCAGTTGTCTCAGAACTCCTCCCTTGAGAATATCCTGTAGAGAGAGCGCTTTAGGGCCACTCCTTATCAGCGCTCCCTCGATTCAAAGATAGAGCTGAGTTTATCAAAAAGGCTCCCCGTCCTCTTCTCCATAGCAAGAAATTGCGATGAGGTTTCATCTGCTGCTATCTCGCGAGGCACGCCAAGAGCCTCCCAATTATAGGGGTAGTCCAAGGCAAAAATCTCTCTTAGAGGAGGGGTCTTGAGTATCCTCTTTTGTCTGGTATCCCGGTGCCCATTGCAGTTCTCCCCCTTCCAGGCGTGATCAGCCTCCCATACCCTCGACTGGTAATCCTTCACTAGTTTGCATAGGCTTGAGTCACTCGGGTCCTTCTGCCAAAATGTAGTACCACGTACTTGCTAACCTCAATCATTTCTGAACATGTGAACCATGCAGTACAAATGTTCTCTAGTGACCATGATTCACAGAGGGTCCCCAGCTCTTCTTTCCTACTAATGCACACTCTACCATGGCGTTTTTCAAAGAATGCAGAAAAAGGACTACTCTGGCAAGCCCATGCTGACGAGCGAACCAATGGGGGAAGTACCCTTCGAGTCTGGCATTTCGTGAGGTTTGATAGGCCAAAACCCCACCTATGATGCTCAAGATGATCATGACCTCCTTGATTGTTGTGGGAGCACCATCCAGCTCTTTGCTTAGTACATTAACGAAAGCGCGGTCAATAAAGCCTCCAACTAGAAAGGTGACCGGACGCATGCTGGAGAACTCATTCCCAAATTACGAGCCTCCCCTGGGGGATAGCCTTTTGCCATGCAATCCTTATCAAGAAGGGGATATTTCTCCCTCGTAACCGGAAGTCTAACATATGTGGTAGGGAAATAAGGCCCTAGCCACTCATATACATAATGGATGGAGAATGGTGTTTTAAAATCCCCTGGCAAAGCTTCGCCCCCGATAAGGCCATTACCCCCCTCATTGCCTTTGTAGGCTTTCCCCCTTGAAATGGCTCCTAGCTCATGATAGATGTTGCAAGAGCATATTGTAGTCCCTCGCCATGTCGCAAGCAACATAGAATGTGCCTGGACGAATGTGATTAGCTCCTCCAGGGAGAACGAACTTGCATAAAAATAGGGTCAGTTATGTAGCCAAGAAGACTTAGTCATCACTGGTATCAGACTGGTAGATTGGAGGCATCCCCTTTACGATTACCTTCTCCTTCCTTCTTGAAGTACCTTGACCACCCTCCTCAAGGTAATCCCGGCAAAAGAATTTCACCCTTTTGGTGAAGGTCAACCGGCTATTGATAGCCTTGGAATAAAGCAACTGGTAAATCTCAAAGATTTTCTGGAGACCAACAGGTGGTTCCTCTCCCCCTAAGCGAGCACCACCAAAGATGACTGAGTTCTAAGGCACTCGTCATACATTGCTTCAATCAGTGGAAGGCCACCGATGAAGTAAAGGTGCAGTAAGGAAATCCCTGCGTCCTCATGCCTAAGGAGCCATGTGTTGCTAACATGACTCAAAGTCTCCAACAGTAACATAACGGTGTTGGAGCACTAGTCATAATAGTCGGCGGAGCATTGAACTGTTGCATGCAAAGAAGCACGCTCAAGAATGCTCATGTGTAACCCCAGTACCTGGATGGTCCAGGAAGAGTACCCCTTCAAGTACTGGTGCTCCCCCTTTACTCCGAGACAAGTAGAAGACTATATCAACCCCTTAGTCTTCACCATCCTCTTTCCTAGAGTGGGCAAGTTTGCACTAGATGCTACATTTCGGTGCATGCAATGAAGAAGATCCTTCCCTTCCTCAACACTGACGTTCCCGTCATTATCCTCCTGGACTTCAAATCGAACTGGGTCAGCTATGAATGTGACACTGAGTGGCCACTCCGGTTTGCATGCCGAGGCCATCAACCAAATAGGTTCACACCGGACCAGACTCTCACCAGTAAATTCACTAGTGCTAAGTTCTCCTCCACTTGCAAGGTTCTTCACGTCGGTGATTTTGTTTGAAGGACCGGCCATTAGACTAACTTTAAGCACTCACTATTGTGTGAAAGTCACCAAAACACAAGGTATCGCCATGTGTAAAAGGCACTAATTAGCGTCGTGCATGACCAACGTCGATTGCGTCAAATAAGGCCTAACGCTGGCTATGATTACTGAAGACTAACGCCGCTTGCGTTTTGAAGGCCTAATGTCGGCTGTGCTAAACACCGGTTGTGCTTTCTGAATACTAACGTTGGTTGTGCTTGCTAAAGACTAACGTCGGGGGCCTTTTGAAGCCCTAACACCGGCTGTGTTTGTTAAAGACTAACGTCGGGTGCATTTTGAAGGCTTAACGCTGGTTATGCTAATGCTGCCTATGTTTAAAGCCGATTGTGCTTTCAGGACTAACGTCGCTTTTGATTTTGAAGCAGCATCTCCTGTATCTTCCACACGTGCCACAGACCGCACACGTGTCACCTCGAGCCTCGGGAGCGTCGTTTGACAACTGCCACCATGATGCAACCTGACACATGTTTTACATGAGAGGACTGATAGCCATTCACCCCACGACTGTCCGCCTTCTTACGGCTGCTTGCTTTCCCCTGCGACCCTTTGGTTTCTCATTAGGAAACCACTTCCAGTTGACAGAAACCAACTGTGACACCTTTCTCTCTTCGACACCAGAAACCATAGTCGAACTCCTAAAAATCAGTAGAATCGACAACTCCCTACTGTGACTTGGATTCCATTCCCCTGTCCCCGTACTCTACCATCGAAACCTTAGCTGGCCGGCAAATTGTTTGCCTTCTTCAAACTCCGGCGACCTTGAACCCGAAAATACCCCTGTACCATCTGTGCTGCCTGGCCTGTATTCTCTCTTTTCCGCCAGAGTTCTGTCCTTCTTATCAGCAAATTCTTGCAAAACCTCACTCTTGCCAGAGTTATCACCGGAAGTCTTCTTTCTATCTCTCATTGTTAAAAGTTTTTATTAAAAATAAAAAATGGTGAAAAAATGGGGTTAATCCCCTTATATAGGCGAATCTCCTCTGCAGGGTCCCTCGCAAAGTAAGAACACCAGACAAGTCCCTGAAGGCCAAACGGCAATGGGCTAGACGGGGTCGGGCTCTAACCCTAGTCCCGAACAAAGGCTTACTGTAGCTTGTACAATGCCAAGCGGGTCAGGCTCAGACCCGTGGCCTGAACAGAGGCTTATCGCCGCTCGTGACTAATGCCATGTGCAACCAACTATGAACGTAGGCTAATGCTGGTTGGGCTCTGTATCGCCTCGTGTAACTAACGTCGTGTGCAACCAACGTTGTGAGTATCGTTGGAATTTGCTAGCATCATACGCATCAGTACTACTGCCTCTTATGACCATTCTCATGCATACTAGCGCCGCTTGTGCCAGCGCTGTGTGTGACAATGCTACCATCATGTGTGTTGCTATTGTCCGTGGCTAGTGTCGCGCATGCCTGAATCCGATCACCGCTGTAAGTGTTCTGTCATCAGCCCCCGTAGGAGTTATACGAGTGTCGCGCTCATTATTTCCAGTGGAGGTGTATGTCACAAAAAAAGGTCATGCTTACCCCTTTAATCCCCCATGGGTCAGTTGCGCACCAAGCTATCCTATCCCCAGAAGTCAGGTTACTTTCCATGAGCCATGGAATTCCATCTTTCACCTTATGGAATAATTATTGTCCCCTGATTTGTAGTTAATTCTGCTTCTCCATCTAAAACCCTACTGGCCTTAACCATTTTATCCCCCAGGAGTCAGATTGCTATCCGCAGACCCATTCACCATGAAGCTTCACTTACATGGCGACTCACACAATGGTCCATGCCGCATGACCTTGTACAGTGTAGGTGCAAGACCCTAGCTACATGGTCCAAACTATATGACCTTAAACTGTAGAGAAGGTCTAGTTACACAACCTAAAACTGCATGATCCATGCTGCATGACCTTAAAATCCAATGACATGGTCCAAACTATATGACCTTAAATTGTAACGGTTGCACGACCTTAAACTGCATGATCCGTGTTGCATGACCTTAAACTGCATAGCCTTAGTCTAGGTGCATAACCTTAAACTGCATGGTCCAAACTATATGACCTTAAACTATAACGAAGGTATAGTTGCACGACCTTAAACTGCATAGTCTTAATTGCATGACTCTAAACTGCATACCACGGTCCAAACTACATGACCTTAAACTAAAGTGCACGTCCTGACCGCATGACATTAAAAGGCGTAGCACCATGGTCCAATCTATATGGCCTTAAATTGTGGCGGAGGTCTAATTGCACAACCTTAAACTACATGGTCCTAGTTGCATGACCTTAACCTGCATAGCCACTGTCCAAGCTATATGACCCTAAACCATAGTGCACGTCCTGGTTGCATGACATTAAACTGCTTTGCGCAGGTCTAAGAGGCATGACCTTAAACTCGCCCCCACACACACATACACGCACTTTACGTGCATTTTCACGGACGTCTTTCCTATTGGACCCGTTCATGTGCACATATCACCTTCATCGACCCCCCAGTAAATACATAATCCTTCATTACCATCATCATTCCCCAATGAGTCTCAGCCATGATCACAAATTGCCAAACCATCTTGCCATCCATACTTGCCGTCAGTTAGTGGGTCACCACTTTCCTCCTTTCATTCATACATCATCCATCTTTTGCAAGTAGCTTTGGGCCATCTCCCTAAAAGTGAGTCAAAACCATCACCATACTCACTCCATGGCCTCAACATACTGTCGTCCATCACCTTCATGGTCCAGCTGTTTGACCTTAAACTGTAGTGCACGTCCTTCCCGCATAATGTTAAAAGGCTTCGCACAGGTCCCGAAGGCATGACCTTAAACACGCCTTCACAAAGAATAATAACGGGCATGGTGTACACCTTGTTAAGGGAACGCTATGACTAAAACTGACGGATGAGAATGGTCACGAAACCATGAGTAAAAGAGTTCTGTGAAAATAAAAACTCAAGCATGGTGAAAACCCGAAAGGGAACTGTGAGTAAAAAATGAAAGAAAAGGGTGGACGTGGCTGAAAAGTCATGGGTAAAAAAGAACCCCAAATAAACGGAAGTTGGTGAAACCGTCTCTATGGTGCCGCTTCCCAATCCAAGTGAAAATCCTCAAAGGATGCTTGGATCAATAACCAAGTTGATGCAGCACTCGCCTGAACAGGCGTCTTCAGCCCACATTCAAGAGAAAAATCCTTAGTGTCACAATACCAAGACCCAAAAATACAAGCACACGCAAGATTCTGTCAGCTTGACTCAATTTACAAAAGGGACCCGAAGGAAAGAAGACTCGCCAAGAAGGCAAGGCAAGACTCATGAAGAAGAGAATCACTCTCAGGAGGTCACTAAACGCACTCCAAAATACTAAAGAAGCCCTAAGAAAGCCCAAGTCAGCTAGAACTTGGACTTGTTATGCAAACAAAACTGCTAGCAATAGGCGAGGGTTATACCGATAGCTGGTCACCTAGTTAAACTGAGGTACCCAGCCCATCAAGTACAATCTGGTGCACCACCCAGATGGACGCTAACCAAAGGCCCTTCAGTAGACCATTCAGAATAAACAAGAAAACAAACAAAGCCAAACCAAATGGGAAAAAATGCCCTTCGCATGATAGTGGCCTGAAAACGCGATCCGTTTCTTGAACTTGGTATCAAATCAATCACCATGATGAACCCTATAAGAAAACAATCATATTTTAAACAAACGGGCACTAGATCAACCCCGGATCATCCATGAAAAATTACGCATGTTCTAAGGCAACATCAAAGACTGTTTTGAAATTTCATGAATTGTTAGGCATGAGAAAAACAGTCATTTTGCACCCATTTTTAGATTTTATTTTAATTCAAATAAGTTGTAATTATCATCAATTAAGATAGTTTTTGGGCATCCACCCATGTTTTGAGCCCAATTCTATAAATACGTGTTGAACCTAATTGTATAGGGGGCCCCTCGTTCTTTGAATTGATGAATAAATTTTGAGTTTTTCCATTGATTTTGGGAGGCATGTCTTGAAGAGAGAGAGAGGAGAGATAAGAAAAATTTTGGTGCCCCTTGATGAAGAAACAGGAGAATACAGGCCAAGGGAGGCGATTCTGAACTAGTTGTAGAACTGGGGGGCTTTCTTCATGATTTAAGAGGGTGCCCATGTGAGCCAGCCCGAGTAAGTCCCTAACCCACCTTAAATTCCTTTCGAGAGAGCGATCTCAAGTCCTTGATTCCCCGGAAACCCGAGACACGTGGCGCTAACTCATCTAGATCCAGAGGGCGAGATCAAGGCACTTAATTAGTGCATATTATTTGAATGCAGGTCCCTCGAGTGTTTCGACGAACTATCATAATAGAAGTCAGGTGTCTGCAGCTGACTCCTGGCATACGGACAGGAAATAGGCAATGTGTTGTTATGGTGATCCCTTCCTGTCGATGGCCCATAGTTTCCCATTTTGATATCCAGTGGCGAAACGGACTTGGTCAATTGAAGGTGGGTAAGGCTTCTTGTATTGGTGATTTTTGAGCGTTTTCGACACCTGGAGGCCTTGGATGCTTTTGTTGATCATCGCTTGGGCATCTTTTGAGTGAAGGTTATTGAGGCAGCTTGGGAGACTACGTTATCCTCGTCTTGGAAGGAGGAGGGTGGATCACGATGTACTGATGCGTGGCCCATGGGAAGCAGATGCGTTCTGTTCCTCTCGTCATTTTGGGGTCTATAGGGAGAATTCACCTCCTAGTGGAGAGACATCATGGTAAGAATGTCCTCCAATCTTTTGATCCTATCAAGGATATCTCTTAGGATGCTTTCGATACTTGGGGGTGGATCTTCCTTATCTCCTTCTTCGTTGTTCACGACCATTACTTCGACTCGTTCGTCGAAGCTCAAAAGTTCACCTGATGGGGTGATAATGGGCCTCTTCGTGCCACGATTTGGGACACCAGTTAGAAGTGGTTGAGCCTGTCCTCCATGAGCCTGAAATTACCTCATAGCTCGGGTGACCACGGGTTTCAGGCGGCCCGGAGGACGAGGTTTTCTCGAGCATGGTGCTCTGAGGTTTTGAGGTTGTTGCTCGCCTTTGATGGGTGTGTGACAATCCTGAGGTCATATTTTGTTAACTTGATGGGGTTTTGCTGAGCTTTGTGAATCGAGCGAGTTCGACTCGCCTTCACATACCTCGAAAACAAGACATTCAACGATGTCGTCCATCGCAAGAGGATCTGCGTCTTGCAGCAGGTAGAATTGATTGTTCTTCAGCAGACCCTCCGTAGTTGAACTTTCAACTTATCTCCCATTGTGAGACAACTTGGGTTTGCCTTATTTGCTCATGTCGAGGGAGCGGGTTAGTCTTCGCGACGGACGGTCTAGCACTCCCCTTTCGTGATGTATGAGCTTTCAAGTAAGGGGCAGGCCAATAGTTCATTTTTGAACGTGGCTTGCCCCGAGTTCTATTTTGGGGGGGATCCCACGAGTATAGCATGAGCGGAGTCGAAAGGAAAGTGCTTGCTGGGGACTTTTTTCGAGAGTCAAGTAGTGGCCAGTACTTGGCCACCGGCTTGGGTTTCTAGCATGTCCTTCTTCATGTTAGTGGGGCATTCGACCCTGCATGGATGTGTGCGAGCTATCAGAGTGTTTGGGATTGGGCTAGGTTCATCCTTCCCGCTGGATAGGAATCAGCACTTGGAATGCCTGCCCATTTGGTTTGGTGGGCCTTATGGATTTCGACATGTATGTGCAGGGGTTTTTATGACCTTCGGTTGAGCTGAAGGCCATGTGCCTACGTGGGTCTTCCGTCTGGATTGCCTCGAGCAGTGAGTTTGTTATCTGGCATGGAGGCAGCCGACAGACTACATGTGGTGAACTAGGGTCTAAAGAGACCGAGGTGGGTGAAGGGATTGAGGAGGGTTTCCCTCTAACCTAACTTATCATAGCGATGGTTAGGCCATTGGTTGTGACGAGAGTGCACGTGAAGTAGGACAATCCTACGCGAGTGATGCATGGGATGGACTGTTCTGCTTTACGAACGCCAGTGGAGGTGGCAGACCTATTGAATTTCATTGTGTGACGGGGAAGCCCATGGTTAAGCTTACGACTGACAAGGTTCCAGTCGTGAGGGTGTGGAAGAGTGACTGCGGTGCAGCCCTTGGAGGTAACCTTAGTGGGTTCCCCCCTGTTAAGGGTGGAGGAAGGAGTGGGGTGTTTATGATGAAAATGTGACAAATCTTCTGACAAAGATCCCTCGGATCTTGACACCTTAAACTTATAAAGAGACAGTGGTAGAGAAAATGAAACAAAATGGAATTTATATCTGAGGCCAGATCTGCCCATAAACGAGGAGACCTTCTCTCAGATATGTGGCAGAGTCAGCATGATCCAGAGCATCAAAACGCCATTTCAAAAGCAATAAAAAGATCAAAATAATCAAAATAAGATAAACATAATAAAAGAAGAAGAAATAAAAGTGAAGAAAACAATGCCAAACAGGGTCGGATGGCCCAAGACTCTAGAGCCTTCAAGGGCTTGCCCGTATCAGCATCAGCATCCTCTTTGCATCTCTAATTCGGATGTTGACCAATGGATCTTTGGTGTAGAAGGATTATTGTGCCTTAAATTTCATTTAGGGTTTTCAGGCCCTAGGTCTAGGCTTTCTTAAGCTTAGGGTTGGGTGTGTTCCTTAGCCTCTTATGAATCTCTTAAAGAAAATTTGGGTGAAAATGGATTTTTTACTATTTTGAATGAGTTTTTTGATAAAATAGGGTGTCACAGGATGACTTCGGCAACACCACCAGGGCGACACCACTGGTGTCGCCCAAACCAAAACTTGTCCAAATTCATTTGTTTCACTTTGGGTGTGTTCCTAAGCCTCTTGTGAAGATCTTAGAGAAAATTTGGGTCAAAATGGATATTTTTACTATTTTTAATGATTGTTTTGGTAAAACAGGGAGTTTAAAAAATTCTTCGTCAAAACAGCGTTTTTATAGGTTCCTGGCAGGCAATCTGGTTCTGGGTCACATGGTAGGCTATGTAAAATATGGCTTTTGGGTTTACTTGGATAACGTCATACTAAGGGTTCAAAAAACCATATAATTTGCCAGAATAAAATGGGGTGTCTACAGTTGCCCCTCTTTGGCACTCCCTATCCTTCGAGGGACAGGTGAGTGGCAAAGAAGTAGACACTTTGGTGTTCTTTGTCCTTCGAGGGGCAAGTGAACGTGTGAACGTCAAAGATATTGCAGAAATTTTAAATTTCT
>NW_006499997.1:3073944-3116000 GCF_000471905.2 Amborella trichopoda | reverse complement strand
CAATTTGAATTCTTTTTAACCATGACATCTTCTTTGATTTCCTTAGGGCTTCTTAAGGCTGTTTATAAGAAAAGGCTTTCTATGGGAAGAGACGTGTCTGGCTATTTTCGAAGAGAGAGACGAGGCAGCAATGCGATAATCATGACAATGCTGTCATCATCATATACGAGTGTCCAAGTTCCTTTGGTTTAAAAGTCTTTTAGAGATTTTAAAAGTAGGGGGAGATTTGAAATAGAACCGAAGCAAGGAGGGGTTATGATTTTAAGAAAGAAATTAAAGTTTTTGAAAACACAAGACATATAGTGAAAATTTTGAAAAGAAAAAGATAGTTCGAAAAACAGGGTTGGTTAGCAGTTTTAACTCCTGCAACTATAGAGCCCTTTAAGCAGTTCAGTATCATGCAGCAATGGACCATACACCCGACCATTTTACGTTAATACGGGGATATATGGAATACACCCGACCCTTTTATGTCATATGGGGATAGACGGAATACACCCTAACCGTTTACCTCATACGGGGCTAGATGAAATACACCTGACCCTTTTGCTTCATACCGGCATAGACGGTTCTTACCTCGGCTCTTTTACGTCGCACAAGTTTGATGTTTTTCCATTAAATAGGGTGGTTGTGCCTTGGATACACCCAACGTTTTGCATCATATGGGGCTAGACGGTACCTGCCCCGGCTCTTTTACATCGCATGAGTTTGACGTTTTCCCATTGAACAGGGTGGTTATGCCCTGGATACACCCAACCTTTTACGTCGTATGGGGCTCGACGATACCTGTCTTGGCTCTTTTACGTTGCATGAATTTGATGTTTTTCCTAACTCTGCTCGTTTACATCGCACGATTTTGATGTTGAACTAAATTGGACTTTGGTTGGAAATTTAGGCTCATGCCACCGAGGAGCATTTTCTATTTGATTTATTTATTTATTTATTTTTGGAAAACTGGTTGGCAGTTTAGGCTCATGCCTCCAAGGAGCGAATTATTCATTCTTTTGAATTTTTTAATTTGTTTATTTTTGGAAGCAATCGATCGTCGCCTTATCTTTCCTCTTCGACGATACTCTTCCATGCTTCTTGTTAAGCCAGGTTTGTCATGGAAGGGGACAAAGTCTTCTTCCAATGAGGGGTTTCTTAAGCAAGACCAGCCCACGACCACTTTCAACTACGATTCTTGGGGGGAACGTGCCTGTCCTCTTCCACTAGCCCTAGATCTTCTAGACTTCGTGATGAACCTTCTGCTCCTGCTTAGGATTCCATGCTTTCTCGAGAAGACAATGCCTCTTCCTCAAATAAACGAATCAAATCCAATGAGGATGTGTCTGACATCAACTTGGAAGAAGCTGAAGTCGAAGTGGCTCGATGGATGACCTTCATGGCAGAACTCAAGGAGAAGGATGTTGATCTGAAGACGAAGACTGAATAGCCAAATATTTTCTTTTTCTTTATTTTTTTTTTCTTGGCATGAATAAGTTGATCTCATGAGCATTTTCATTTTCTGAACTTTTTTCATTTTATTAAAGTCTGTTGGGACAGTAGGAATTGATGTCATAGGACCAAGTTTGATGGCGATAAGCCCATTTCAATGGATGAATAAAATCAGAGTTTTAAGATGTTCAAAATTTTATTTCCCATTTTGTTTGATCTTATGGGATTGTGAAATCCCCTTTATTTTATTATTATTATTTTTTATTATTGCCTTTATTGGGGGTTCCTTGTTCAACTTGTACGTATGCAATTGATTCGTCAAAGTAGAGCGGGATGCTTTCTTTGGACAAACTTTTCAAACTGAGTTTCTACAAACTCAGCCCCCTAGTTGTAGGGTTTTTGTCTTGAATTTTTGGCTATTGGGTCATCACACACACATACACGGATGAGCTTGCCTCATTTTGCCTCAAGGGATCCAGTCGAGAGAAAAACGCTTCAAGACAAGCCAATATCGTCATTGGCGACGTTTACCCATCTCCGATATGTGGTAGTTGGTAGTTATACTCATACAAACATGGAGTGTCTGACTAGTTTCAAGCCTTCATAACAAGCGTAGGAAGTTGGCTTCGAGAATGAGGCTAGATTGACTAACAGTTTAACCTCTTGTAGTGGTGGAGGAAGTCCTTTTTAAAAGGGTTTTGTTTTTTAAAATGGATGATTTCAAAGTCAATTTGAAAAGCATTTTCAAAACGGACGGGTCTTACAGTTTTGCGACTTGTGGCCCCATTGGTGGTCATTTTCTTTATTATGTTTTACCCAAAGATAATGAAAGGATTTCTTTGTGGGATCGTGAGAACTCAAAAGTCTCGAAATTGTAATTTTACCTCTAGAGCTTTCATCCTATGCTTCATGGGTCCATGAAGAGTTCTATGGATTCATGCGGCTTTCATCATGGAGAGGTCTCGACGTTCTTCCAGGGTTCGTCAAAGTCACTTTAGTCTTCCATTCATGTCACTCTCCTACATCTTTCTAAGATGGTTCTATTGGGAACCTACAGGGTTTAGGAGGAGTCTTCGTCCTCAAGCTCTACTTATGCAGTATTGTTGGAACTTATAAGTACATGTTTGTATTTAAGTGTTTTTAATCGAAAACTCCTCGGAGATTTTTTTTTTTATTCTTTGTTCATATCGTTTTTTTTACCTGTGATGCATTATCAGGTTTTCACCACATCCAATTTTTTTTTTTGTTTTTGGTGATACCTTTTCAAGTTTTCATCACGCTTTTGATCCCGTTACGAGTAGTATTTTCTTAGATACAATGCATTAATGAGGTCGTTGAGTTCGTTCCCCTCCTGATTTTTTATCATGTAAGAATTGCTTACGTGCACTCAAGTAACCACGAATGGCCCCTCGTAATTAGGTTTGAACTTGCTTAAAGGGTATGGATTTGCGGGAGTGCGGAAGATTTTCTTGAGTACCATGTCCCCTTCTCTGAACTGTCGAGGAACAACTTTTCTTTGATATGTCCTCTCGATTCTACACTGGTAAGCAACGATATTTTGTGTTGCTCGTAGTCTTCTTTCAACCAAAGTAATGAGGGAAGCGATTCGTGCTTCGCTCTTTTATTCCTCATCTGAAATTTTATGAATAAGAACTCGAAGAGATGGTATCTCAACTTCAATGGGCAGCACTGCTTCCATACCATACATCAATGAGTATGGGGTCATGCCAACAGGAGTCTTCTCAGTTGTCCGGTAGACCCATAGCACATCGTTTAGCTTTTCATGCCCATCCTTTCCACCTTCTATTATTTTGTTTATAATAGGCCTTTGCTTGTCCGTTTCCTTGAGGGTAGTAAGGTGTGGAGAATTTTTGCATTATCCCAAACTGTTGCACACCTTAGTGACCCTTTCATTCTTGAAATTGGATCCATTGTCAGTAATGTTTGACTCAGGAACACCGAATTGAACACAATGTTGTTCTTTATGAAACGGGCAACATGTTGTCCCTCAATTTTGACAAATGATGTGGCTTCTACCCATTTTGTGAAGTATTTTGTAGTCGTTAATATAAAACGGAGGTCATTTTAGGCTTTAGTGAGATCATTCTGATGATATCAAGACCCCACATGGCGAAGGGCCATAAGGGAGGTGTTGAGTTGAGTGGTACGGATGCTGCATGGATGAGGTCTCCATAAAGTTGACATTTGGGACACCTCTTAACGAACTTCCAACAATCTCTGGTCATGGTTGTTCAGTAATAGCCTTGGGGACTGATTTTCTGAGCTAAGGCTACTGCCCCAAAATGACCTCCTTCATTGTGTAACTCTGTTAGTACTTGGTCGATATATGGCTGATCGAGACACTGTAGAATGATGTCATCAAAGGATTTCTTAAACAAGAAATCACCTCTTACTAAGAATCCCATAGAAAACCTGCAAAGGGCTTCTTTATCTTTTTTGGTGGCTCCTTTGGGGTATAACCCATCTTTTAGCAGGGACAGAACATCGTGGAACTATGGTTTTACATTGACTAGCACATCTGAGCCACAAGAGACACTTCCCCATTGTTCACATTTTCTTGCTCTATTTCTTCTTCGATCCTTGGTGGGGAAGGGTCACGTTTGTTCCTGATGTAAAATGGTAGCGTGGTGATTTCTGAAGGAATATCAACCATTGAAGCAAGGGTGTCAGAGAACCGATTATTTTCCCTAGTTACATTGTTAAAAGGTGATTTTCTTAAAATATGGGATCATCTTTTCCACCTTTTCTTGATAGGGTTTAAGCTTTTCTTCTTTCACCTTCCAAATCCATTGAACTTGGTTTATGATGAGTAAAAAGTCACCAATCAGTCGTATTTGGTGAATTTTCATTTTCGTGGCGTTCTCGAGCCCATCTATCAAGGGTCCTATTCAACAATGTTATTGGTACATGTAAAATACAATCTGATGGCTGTTGGCATTAAAATCTTCTCAGGTGAGCATAATATGACTCCTACACCTAAGCCATATTCATTCTTTCCACCGTCGAAGTATAGCTCCTAAATAGAGTCATCAATTGTGAAGAGGCTCTCATATGGGAGATCCGTGTTGATGAGAGTGTTATCTGACAGTGGGTGTTCAACCAAGTGGTCAGCAATGGCTTGTCCTTTGATCGCTTTTTGAGTTAACATATTCGATCTCAAACTCGCTCAATAGCATTCTCCACTTTGCAAAATGTCCATTAAGGACTGGTCTTTCCAATAGGTACTTGAGTGGGTCTATTTTTTATATGAACTTAGCTGAATGAGATAAGACATAATGTTTTAACTTCTGCATTGCCCACACAAGTGTCAAGCAGTGCTTCTCCACATCCGTGAATCTTGTCTCGTAGTCCACCATGGTTTTGCTGATGTAGTATATCGTTTGTTCTTTTTCATGGTCATTGTATTGTCTTAACATTACCCCCATGGTCTTATCTTTCATAGATATATATAGGAATAGGAGTTTATTTGGACTAGGAGGACTAAGGATGTGACGTTTTGTAAGGTACTCCTTGATTTGATCGAACGCTTCTTGGTATTCATTATCCCATATAAATGGGTTATCCTTTTTAACGATCCTATTGAACAGCGCACACTTGTTTGCCAGTTGTGAAATAAAATGCATTATGTCTTATATGCGACCTTGAAGCCCACAGATTTATCTGATGTTTCGGGGAGGGAAATTTCAGTGATGGCTCGTATTTTGGACAAGTCCACCTCGATGCCCTTTAGCTTACTATAAATCCTAGTAATTTGCAGGATTCAACTCCAAAGGCACATTTCTATGGATAGTTGGTGTTTTCAAAGTCTTTCGAAATTGGTTCTCAGGTTGGTGAGATGATCAAACCTGGTCTTCGACATGACCAGAAGGTCATTGACATAGTCTTCCATGATGGTGTGCATCAAGTCGTGGAAGAAACTAGCCATTGCCCACTGATAAGTTGCTCCTATGTTTTCTAGGTCAAAGGGCATAACTCAGTAGCAGTAGGCTCCCCATTGCATTATGAACAAAGTATTGGCTTGGTCTTCTTCTGCCATGAGGATCTGGTTATCGCCTGCGAAGCCATCCAAGAATCACAACATCTCGTGCCCCAAAGTGTTGTCGACCAAGGCATCTATGTTTGGGAGTGGAAAATTGTCTTTAGGATATGCCTTGTTGAGGTTTCTGTAGTCGACACACACTCGGATCCTCCCGTCTTTCTTAGGTACGACCACTATGTTAACCAACCATTCTGAGTAATAGACGGGGATAATGAACTTCGCCTTGAGAAGTTTATCGATTTCTTCTTTAATTTTGAGCTGAAGGTGGGTCTTTTGATGTCAAAGTTTTTGCCTTACAGGCTATGCCCCTTTGTTGAATATGAGGTGCTGTTGCACCAATATGGGATCTAACCCTGGCATATCATTGTATGATCAGGCGAAGACATCACGATATTCCTTGAGAAAGGAAATAATATTTTCCCACTCCTCAAGAGATAGGGAGGTTCCAATCTTGGTTAACCTTGAGTCTTTCTCAATTCCTAGGTTTACGTCAATCGTCTCTTCAATGATAGCCGTTGGGTCACCAGCAAACCTCTTCTTGAATTACTCAACATGGGAAGTGAGTTCCTCAGGTTGAGGGATTTCTTCAGACCCTTGGCTCTCTTTATCTTCATCTTGGTCGTCCAATTCGTCGTCTTGGGTATTGTGCACCATTATTGGGCTATCTTGAGTGATTATCGCTTTTTAAAATTCTTTTTCATTATTATCAATTTTATCATGTTTTGAATTTTCAACGGATTTTGAAACATCACAAGAGGTTTCCCTTATGAGATTCACGAGAGAAATGTTGGGGACTGGACGCATAGGGTGGGTAGATGGTGACCCTTCGCCATCCGTTTTTTGGCAGCGAGACTTGAAGGTGCCGCTGGTATGCTTCTAGCGATTCTCGAGATAGGGGAGTAATCGACTAATGTCGTTTTTGGGTTTAAATAAGCGAATGAGCATGCTTGGATGTGTTAGAGCCGATTTTGCATTCCTTCAAATCTAAGTCAACAAAAAAGACTTCAATTCCTAATTATTGTGTGTCCTGAGATGCGGGAGAAGAATTATTCCTCATTGGGGATTCAAGGATCACCTTTGGCCGTTTTGAAGGATAAACATCGAAAGGATCTGAGGCTTTGAATGCCTTCAAATACAAAGCCCGGATAACTTGATGGCTTCATCCAGCTTTGAAATAAGGTGAGAGGATACCTGAGTCCTCTTCGATCCCCGTTTTCAGTTTTAACTTGGGATGATTCAAAAATTGCATTCATTATGCCTTACCCTTGACTTCCCAAGCCTTAGCCTAGTTGGAAGCCTTGGGAGAAGAGCATGTTCCAAGCCTCGAGGGACTCGAAACTGTGTCGATGTTGACATTGGATGATGTCCTCCATCGATGCAAAAGTTTACAAAATTTGAGGAACAAGGTCGCTAGCCTCTTGGCAAAGGTGGCACAATCGGCTTGCTCGAAGGAAGTCAGTGGGATTTCTCCAAGCTCGACCCCTATGGCTAACTTCCTGTAATGTATACTAAGATTGAGAAAAGTAGGTGGTTCAACACATACCTTCACGACGCCATTTTTAGTTAGAAATTTGAGGCATTGATGGAGCATAGAGGCGACCACGAGGTTTTCAAGCAGCCACCGTCTTCCAAGCAGCATGTTAAATGATGGTTTAATGTCTAAGACATAAAAATTTATCACTTGGACGGTAGGGCCGATCTTGAGTGTGAGAGGCAGTATGCCTTCAGCTTATCGCTCGGTCCCGTCGTATGCAGCGATAGTTAGTTGACATTGCTCGAGGTCATTCGAGCCATTGCCTATTTGCTTCACTGTTTTCATAGGGCATATGTTTAAGGATGCCCCATTATCAACAAGCACTCTCCATATCTCATATCCTTGCGTCAAAATGGTGATGTACAAAGGTTGGACATGAAAGCGGTTGAAGATGGCTTGGATGTCATCGTCTGTGAACACGATTGGTGTTGGTTCCATCAGTTGGTTGATCATTCCGCACGACTTATTCGACTGTGTGTTGCTCGAGATGTGTGTCTTAGCGAGGACCTTTTCAATCTGGGCTTTGTGTGTTGGTGAATTTGCAAGCAGCTCCAAGATGGAGATTTGAGCCTGGATCTTCCCGAGATGAGCAGGTAGATCGTAGGTGGTTGCAGATCCTTGAACTTCTTTATTCTGTTCGTGATTTGCGACCCCTGCTGGTTGCTTGGATTTTGAGGTGTTTCTCATTCTTTCATCGTGAGTATCGACCATCAGTTGAATGGATTTGAACACTCGACCTCTTCGGGTTAGGGAATCAACCTCGTCAGCCTGAAACTCGATAGGATCAGCGCTAGCAAGAGTAATGAGAGACTTTGGGGTGTTGTCCCCTTGTTTGGAAGATGATCCCTTTTCATTGATCCCGAACATATCGATCTCTAGTGTGTGATCTTCGTTATGTCAGTCTCACTTGGGAAGGTCATCGAGGTTTGGAGGTGAAGGGCTTCCTCTTAGAAAACTCAAAAGATCTTTTTCGAACTCTTAAAAGTGATGATCACAAAGAAATATGATTTGACTGGGTTCATCTTCTTCTTCAACACTCTCAATCGTGTTAATGACAACGCTCTCTTTTGAGTTATCTTGAGCTCCCAGCTTTTCGGTCATTGTGAACATATTTTTAAGAAAAGGATTTGTAAAGATACCCATCTTTTGATTAGGTTATTCGACAGGTTGATTTTTAAGTGCGACAGTGATGTCCCCCTTATTGACTAACCCTTATTCGCCTGTTTCAAATACAAGCAGTTTTGGGTATCATGAGCATCGCTTTGATGCCATTTACACCACCTACTCTTATCCGTGACTTGAAATGGTGGTTCAATTGGTGACGAGAGATAAACCATACTTCAAACCTAGAGTCATTCCAACACTTTTTCTAATGGGTCTTTGAGAGGGGTAGAATTATCCTCTCGCCTTTCGTTACTATATTGAGTGTTGGCTCTAGGCTGACCCATTCGGTTTTTGTTCTACTTGTTGCGTTGAGCGGCTGGACTTTGAACCAATCCATTAACGACATTCTCATTAACTTGATCGAAAGCATTCCCCTTGTTATTGTTTTTGTGCTTATTTTGGGGACATGTTATCGGTTTATTGTCGGGCTTGGTGCTGAGGGGTGTCCCTCTGGCCCTTTCATGTCGTGCCACCCCCTCAATCATGGAGTTGAAGGAGTGAGGGATAAGGCATTGGCTGAAGAAGGTCCTGTATTCACCAGCGGCATTCTTTAAGACTATGGAGATTTTAGCTGGGTCCCTAAGTGGACATTCTATGATACGCATTGCCGCCTCATGAAATTAACTGATGAAATCCTCGAAAGATTCTCCTGGGTTTTGTTTCGTTGCACTGAGCTGGCCCAGAGAGAGAGGTCTTGGTGTTGACTCGCGGAAGTGAGAGACGAATAGGTTGAACATTTCGTCTGGAGTGATGTGTTGTTGAGTAGACATTGTTCTCTGATGCCAGTTTAAGACCTCGCGTCAATGTATGTGAAAATATGGCCTTCAGTTAGTTAAGCCAGTCTCACAAAGCTTGAACGGAGAGGACGTACGTGTTGACATGACTATCTAGATCTCTCTTCCCATTGAACTTGTTTCTAAATTCTGGGATGACAAATCCCAGGGGAAGGTCTTCCATACCTCCAAGGGTCTCATGAATATAGGCCTTCGGGGGTAGAATTTCATGCTTGCCCATTCTTACAAGCATACCCTACATTCCTTTTGAGGTACCTTCGTGTTGGATATTTGGCATGACAGTAGGCCCACCGGTCGGTAGGTTTCCAAGCGTAGACTGATGAGCTAAAACTTAGGGTACATGTTGGCCTGTATGGACCTAAGATTGAGGAGCCGCAGTCACTAGGGCGGTTTGATACATTTGTGCCTAAGGGGCGTACTGACCCCCAGATGTCATCACAGGTTGCGGAAATTATACAGTTTGTTGGACCAAATGAACTAGAGGGACAGATTGAAGAATCTACTGACTCGGTTGTGCTAGGGGTTGACCTATACCACTGAGTTGGTTTGGCAACGACCTGTAAGGTGGGGCATGAACAGCGTAACCTAGGTCATCTAGACTTTTGAGGGCAGCTTGTAAGCCCTTCTCGCCTAAGGGTCCATTTGGGTCGACACCTCTACTTCGTGCAGTGTTCAGGACATCATGAGATGTACTATGGTGGCTTGATGTTGGGTTAGATCCCCTAAACCTAGGTGAGTCTTAGTTTTGAGGTCACTGCACCACGGGGTTATTTTGGTTCGAGTTACGGGAATTGACGTTAGATGCTGCAGGAATTTCTTCCCTCACTCGATTTCTACTTTGGTTGCCTAAAAGCCCTTGTAAGACGACGCTCGGTCGGACTCCCTGAATATTAAAAGTTTTTTTGGCGGAACCGGCTTTTCATGCTACACAGATTTCAGGATTAGGGGTGGACCCATGGGATTCTGCTTCTAATTGAAGACCTGGGCATTGGATAATGGATTGACCTGAGGTCTGTCGCTAATCCCGAGGGATCGTAGCATACTGGTCCCTAGGTTTGGGCAAGTTAGGCTTAGTGTCGGCTGTGGAGCAATCATCATGGTCGCCTTGAGTAACCGACATGGTGACTCTCTTTGGGGTTCTAGAATCTAGACTTAAATAAGAGCTAGACTCGACGACTTAGGGCGGACCTAGCCTGACTCTAGGGGCAAAACATTAATTCAGACCTAAGCTAAGAGTAGACTAGAACCTAGACTTGTTAGACTCAATGGGTTTTGGGTTCAGACCCTAAACTAGGGTAAGCCTAATCTTGCCCTAGAGGAAACTCTAAATTTAGACCTATGCTAGAATCTAGACTAAGATCTAGATTAGATGGGTTCGAGTCTCGGCTCGGACCAAGAGTGGGTCTAGGTTCAGACCGGGTTGTGAGCCTGGTTCGAACTTGGACTGAGATGGGTGCAAGCCTGGGCTTGGACCTAGAGGGTTGTGAAAATTAGACCAGGTATGGACCTGGACTGCATCAAGGTTTGGCTAGCCCTTGCTAAGTCGAGAGCGACCCAAGTCGAGGGTGACTCGAACGGGGCACGGTTCAGGGAGGGTACAACCAACCCTCAATGTATTTTTATATATATTTTTTTTTATCTTTGATGAAACAAAGTTAAACTAAGCATGGTGAAAGTAGGGAAAACATGATTTCAATCAAAATTAGCAAACTAAAATAAAATCAAAAAGCCAGGAACAGGATCGACCTATTTGAAGCAAAATATTTTTTTTATATTTTTAAAAAATTTATTTTGAGCCAAAACATGGTCAACAGGGAGCCAAAAGGCCCTGGAACAGGCATGTGGGGTCCCAGAAGTTTTCTGGGACACTTGCAGTTGGGCAACACTAGTGGTGTCGCCCGGGCGACGCTACTAGTGTCGCCGTTGAAGGATGGCCGACACTGTTTTTCTATTTTTATTTTTAATTTTTTTAAAAAATTGTTGAAATAAGGCTACAATAAAATTGGAAGAAATAGGAAGAAAAACTATTTATGATGAAATAAATTAAAACAAAGTAAAGCAAAGCAGTGCAGATAGAACAGATCTGTATTAAGTAAAATATGTTTTTGGTATTTTTAATAAATTTATTTTTCTCAAATTTTTTTTAAAAGTCACAAGGGAGACCCTAGAGAAGATTTACAAATTTTCAGTAGAATCTCAAACTTTTAAATTTAAGCAACACGGGAAGTGTCGCCCTGGATCTAGGCGGCACTAGTGGTGTTTCCCAGGCCCGCCCAAGCGACATTGCTGGTGTTGCCCAGATAAATCAGAGTTTCACAGTATTGAAACCCTGAATCTTAGTTATTACCGACTATTGGGACCTTTTGTGATTGAAATCAGTGAAAAACAACGAATAAAAATCATATTTTGGTGCTTAAATCAAGCTCAAAAGGCTCCACGGTGGGCACCAAACTGTTTACGATGAAAATTTGAAAGATCTTCCGTCAAAGATCCCTCAGATCTTGACATCTTAAACTTATAGAGATACAGTGGTAGAGAAAATGAGACAAATCGAATTCAGATCTGAGGTCAGATTTGCCTAGAAACGAGCATACCTCCTTTCTGATCTGTGGCAGAGCCAGCATGATTATGAGCATCAAAGCATGATTTCAAAAGCAATAAACAGATCAAAATAATAAAAATAAGATAAAATCATTAAAAGAAGAAGAAATAAATGTGAAGAAAATAATACCAAACTGGGCTAGATGGCCCGAAACTCCTGAGCCTTCGAGGGCTCTCCCGTATTAGCACCAGCATCTCTGATTCATATGTTGACCAGCGGATCTCTAGTGTAGAAGGGTTGTTGTTCCCTAAAGATAGTTTATTTCTAGAGTTGTTGTGCCCTAGGTCTAGGTTTTCTAGGCTTAGGGTTAGGGTTTCAGGAGGCTAAGGTTTCTGAAGCAACTCTATCCTCTAAGGTTTCAATTTTCTTCTGAAGCCGTGTCTAGCGTTTATATCTAGAGTTTCTTTTGAGTGGCGACAAAAAAGCATCTTTATAGGGCTAAGGATCTGTCGGAACAGATAACTATCCATAGCCAATAGATCATCATAAAAAAAAAACGATTTTAATGGTACAAATCTGGGTGACACTGGCAGTGTCACCGGGCGCGTCACCCAAAAAAATTTGTTAAGAACCTAAAAAAAGGCATGAAAACTATCTCGGGAAGAAAAAATCCAACTTGGACCAAAAGGGTCTGGGCGACACTAACTAGTGTCGCCCGAGCGGCACTGGTAGTGTCGCCCAAGTCTGAGCGACATTGCCCATGTCACCCAAATAAATTTTGGTCTAAATTTAGTTTTTACACTTTGGGTGTGTTCCTTAGCCTCTTGTGAATCTCTGAAAGAAACCTTAGGTCAAAACAAATTTTTTTACTATTTTTAATGATTTGTTTGGTAAAACATGGGGTCTGCATGACACCACTGGTGTCGCAGAAACCAAAACTTGTCCAAATAAATTTGTTTCACTTTGGGTGTGTTCCTTAGCCTCTTGTGAAGGTCGCAGAGAAAATTTGGATCAAAATGAAAATTTTTCTATTTGTAATGATTTCTTTGGTAAAACAGGGCGTTTACAAAATTTTGGGTCAAAACAATGTTTTTGTAGGGTTCCCGGATGGCAGACTGGTTCCAGGTCATAGGGTAGATTGTGTAAACTATGGATTTTGGATTTACTAGGATAATTTGGTCCTAAGGGTTAGAAAACCATAGAATTTGCCAGCTTAAAAATGGGGTGTCTACATGGGGATGTGGATTCCTATACTCCATGTTACCCTAGATTGGACTAGGGTAGCAAGGACAGTCAATCCACTCGTGGATGAATGAGTCACTAATATTGGAATGAGAAAGTCCTCGATTTGGAGGAGACAAGAAGAGTGGGAATCCATTGAGATTTTAAAAGGAGAGGAGAAGAGGATTTTTGTCTGAAAACAATCCGAGCCAACTATAGGGTGGCGTGTCCCCATTGGAGTCACCAGTTGGCCGGGGCCTGATTTTCTCTGGTTCACTCATGCAGGGTACGGGGAGAATATCCTCTCTCAAACAACCACCGAAGGCTCACGTGGGTGTGGTTAGGTGTTGCAATCTCGCCTCCCCGCATCTAGGTGATCGTGTGACAATATCTCGAGTTCAGAAAACATGGAACTTGAGATCACTATCTTAGGAACCTTATTTAAGAACAAGGGCAGATATTTAACTAGTGAGATAGGAATTTTTAATGTGAGATGGGAACCAACCTCACCAAGTTCCGTGACTTACTCAGGCTGACTTGCGTGGGAGCCCTCTTAGATCACGACGAAAAGCCCCTCAGCTGCTTCAGCAAGTTCGGAATCACCTCCCTTGACTTGTAATCTCTAGGTTTTTTGACACAACACTACTATGGTAAATTTGCAAAACAAGTGGGTCGAAGGGCCCACCCTTGTCTTAGCGCAATGCACATTCGTGTGGCTAAGAATGTGAGAAGTTAGGGAAAGTGGAAGGCTCGAACGAAGGTTGAAAAGAAAAGAACACTTGCTAAAAGGACAAGACTAGCATGATAGCCGGACAGTGACCGACTCGGAGTGGTAGCAAGATGGGCATGGTACTCAGGACCAGCATGACGATAATACTACTTGAAATCGAGGACGATATGGCAGTGCTAGACTGAGTGAACCCTCAGTCAAGTGAGAAGAAAAGAGAATGAAAAGAGGGCATGAGGCGACGAATAGATAGGGTCCCGACGGCGCTAGGTGTTGCCACCTACGGCCATGGAGTAGTAGTGTCACAACTCTTAGAAGGCGTTTGATACTACTGCTCACAGTTATAGGGTAAGCATTGAACTACAGACAGCGTTAGGCATCGCTGTTGGCAACACAAGAAGGCAGCACGCTCCTGCTCGGAAGCCTCTCGTGAAGCGCAAGACGATAGGCATTTGTGAAGCGCACGACGATAGTTCTCATGAAGCACATGACGACAGGTGTGGGACGCAGGGGGAACGACGATGCGCACCAAACACACGAAGGAGGCTCGCAGAAGGCAATAGGAACTGTACTCACGAGGGAAGCTCACAGATGGTGAAAGGCTGTCGAGATCACTCACGAGCAACGGTAAGCATCACCATCTGTGATAAGCGCGCAATAAGGGGAGACCCCTGCAGGTGGCAACGAGTTTCACCGTCTATCTTCTTTACTGAGATGTCGAGGATACGTCTATCAAAGACGATGTGTAGCGTCGTCTGCAAGCCTCACTAAGAGATAGAGATGGACGAATAGAAGGAGAAATAAACTCACGTACGGCGCTGCCATCACTATGTGCGATCGCTGGAACTACGGGAGAGGCATGCATGGCACTGCCCTTGCTGTGCATGGCCTCGGAGAGGAGCCCAGATGGAGACGAGGAAGAAGAAAGAGAGGAAGAGAGAGAAGAAGAAATGAAAACGGAAGAGAGAGAATATTTACCTTGAGCCTAGGGGTACCGATCCAAAAGTTTCTCCCACCTTACTTTCTCTCTCCAAACGTGACCCAACAATGAGGAGAAAGAGAAATTTTATTCAATAAAAACTCTCTCTTTTGCATAGGGTTGAGTCCTTCGGTGTACAACAATGGTGCGTGGTATATATAGAATTTTCCCCAAACATGGGTGGATTGATCAATAATTAAACCTAATTACTAGAAATTAAGATTTAATTGAATTAAACAAAATTAGAAAAGGGTGCAAAAGGGCAGATTTGCCCCTTCATAACAATTTGTTGAATTCCAAAACTGCCCCTATGTTGCCTTAGAGTGTGAATGATTTTTCAAGGATGATCCGGGGTTGTTCTGATGCTCGGTTGATCGAAAGATGATGTCTTTCTTTTAGGGCTTGGCATGGCGAACGATTTGATACCAACTTCGAGCTATGGATCTTATTTTTAGGGCACGATCATATGATTTGAAAATTTGAATGAATCTCGAAACTTGGGATCGATAGTGTGCTCGTACCTTGATGTTTTTCTACGATTTCTTCGTTGGATCACACTGAGCATGATGTTACGATCGCGGGGCAACAAACGTAACTCGATTCCCTGCCCTGATGAAGATTTTGTAACTTTAGAATTTTGGAGGGAATCTAGAATTCTGACGATGAAATTTATAGTCACTTCATCAGTTTCATGTGCAGAATTCGACCATTCATCATGTAAGAGGTTCGGGTTCGAGATATCCCGAGACCTTATGCACGCGATGGAACTGGTTTCACATCGATCGGGCTCACGAGAGGCGTGATTTGGCCACTCCAGTGAGGTACGATGCTACTGAATTTCCTGCACTTTCTTCATGGATCAACAACTTGTTTCTAGCTTTGCTTCGTGCTCGGGGGTCATCGCGAGGCATGCCACATATCGAAACGCTCGTCTTCAAGAGACTAATATGCTCACCAAATTTGAGCACGATCAGACTCGGGAAGGGCGAGATATGAGGGTCAAAAGTGACTATTTGTGATTGTCCCTTTAATGGTTTGGAGTTGTAGGGTGGCTGCATGAGAATAGCGTGCGGCTCCTCCTGTTTCACTCTTTTACCTATAACTTCTTCTTGGAGTATCCATTTAAGCAGAAATTTTACCCTTGAGAGTTTTCAACCATGTCAGATCCAATGGCGATCGTCCCACAACAAATTGAGATGTCGAAAATATAGCTCTTGTTATTGGGGTCCATTTCAAGGTGTCAAAGGTTGATTCTACCCGAGCTGTTTCTCAGTTTGCAGTACCTTGGACATGTTAGAATGTGACGAAACTTGGCAGGAGACTTTTGAGAGTCCTCATGATGATCTTGACTAGTTATGGGGCTATTCTGAGACTGTTGGGATTTCCACTGTTTGCTAGGCTTCTATATAGCAGGGGCCCCATGATGATTAAAAATATCTTCCAAAAGCATGCACCGCCAAATGTTGTGCTTTGAGAGAATCAAGAAGTGCAATCATTTGAGAAATTTTTCTTGGGCTAGCCAAGGACTACGTGAATGCTGAGGAGGTTCATGCAATGTCATGACTATGATGCTTGGACATTTGGACGCAATGTACGGGTCCATCCGCTGATACTTTAGGGGGAGAAAAACCTTCGAGGGATCCTGTCAAAGTCCTCACCCTCGAGAGACAATTTGCGATTCTGACAGCTTGAGGTTTTTATAGGGACCTCATTGGCCAGAATCGGGCCTATCTTGAGGCCAAATGTTATCAACTTTTTGTCGACATTGTTCACTGCTACACCATGTTTGCTTTTGATGTTCAGGGTATATCTCTAAATCCCGTCTATCGGGGTCCAGTCGGGGGCTTCTGACCTATCCCGAAAGTTTAAGCCTGTCGGCTAGGGGAATTTTGGAGAGGCGACCTCGTGGGCCCCATCCTACCAGGTCTAAAAGGTCTGGGCATATCAGTTAAGGACGGTTTTAAGTGAGGTGATCTCATGGCGAGGAATAACCCTAAAGTCTTCGATTGGTTGGGTCCTAGCTTCGTCAGTTTCTTGCATTCGTGATGGTCTTTAGCATTTTAGCGGAATCTTTCGGTCGTCGTCCTCACTCTCAAGGACTCTTGTTGTTTGTTGATGTTGAAGTGTGGGAGATCTTATACGGCTCTCACTCCTTGGATGATCCATCTTGTGGTGTGATTGGATGCTGGCAATTGAGAGTTTTAGGTAGACCTCAATGGAATTATGCCTGCTTGGTAATTGAGTGCCAGCTGAGGCTGTGGTAGAGCATCAACCTATCTTGTCGGTCTAAGCACCCTTTTGCGGGTTTTTACTTGAATAGGGAGGAATTGGTGCCGTAGTGACGGTTTTCACCAACTTCCTTTGTTTTTTGGCTCTTTTACCCATGATTGATCACGTCCACCCTTTTCATCCATTTTTTAGCACAGTACCCTTTTGGGGTTTTCACCGTGCCTAGGTTTTTGTTTTTACCGAACTCTTTTACTCATGGTTTTCCCTTATCGAGGTGTACACCATGCCCATTTTTTTTGTGAAGGCGTGTTTAGGGTTTTGCCTTCAGGACCTGTGCGAAGCATTGTAATGTCATGCGGTCAGCACGTCCATTATAGTGGTGGCGAATGGCAGTTTTTAGGGGCCGTGGAATTAGTATGGTGATTGTTTTGACTCACTTTTGGGGAGATAGCATGAGGCTACCTATAAAGGAAGAATGGTGAGAGTGGTGACCCACTAACTGACGGCGAGTATGGGTGGCGAGATGGCTCGCCTTTTTGTGAGCATAGATGAGACTCATTAGGGAATGATGGATGGTGTGCACACACGAACGGGTCGGTTAGGGAAGGCATGTGTGAAGATGCACATAAAGGGCATGTGCGCATATGTGGACTCACTGGGGAGGTAATGAAGGTGGCATGCACACACGAATGGGTCGGTTTTGGAAGATGTGCATGAAGATGCACGTAAAGGGCGTGTGTGCGTATGTAGACCCACTGGGGAGGTAATGAAGGTGGTGTGCACACACGAATAGGTCAGTTTGGGAAGATGTGCGTAAAGATGCACGTAAAGGGTGTGTGTGCGTATGTGGGGGCGTCATTAAGGTCATGCCTCTTAGACCTGGGCCAATCAGTTTAATGTCATGTGGCTAGGATATGCACTATGGTTTATGGTCATATAGCTTGGACCGTGGTTTTGCAGTTTAAAGTCAAGCAACTAGGACCATGCAGTTTTAAGTCTTTCAAATAGACCTCCGCTATAGTTTAAGGTCATGTAGCATGGACCAAGGCTATGCAGTTTAAAGTCATGCAGCATGAAACAAGGCTTGCAATTTAAGGTCATGCAACACGGACTGAGGATCTGTAGTTTAAGGTCATGCAACATGGACCGAGGCTGTGCAGTTTAGGGTCATGCAGCACGGACCAAGGCTGTGCAGTTTAAGGTCATGCAGCACGGACCAAGGCTATGCAGTTTATGGTCATGCAGCACGGACCAAGGCTGTGCAGTTTAAGGTCATGCAGCACAGATCGAGGCTGTGTAGTTTAAGGTCATGCAGCACGGACCATTGTGTGGGTCTCCATGTAGATAAAGCTATATGCGGGATACGTTGTGGATAACAATTTGACTCCTTGGGGATAATAATAGTTAGGGCTATACACAAGCAGGAGATTTAGATGAATATGGTGGCCTTAAGAGGAATGGGAAGCAGAAGCAAGCTTTACTAGGGATTATGAGGGCCAGTGTTACTCCACCGGGATAATGAGTAATGGTATGCATGTAACTCCACTGGCGGTGACGAGCCGGAGCACAAGTGTAACCCCACTGGGGGTTGAGAAGATGAGAATGACCCTAACTCCCTAGGGATGGTGGGTCACAGTAGGATGTGACTCTCACTAGGATGTTGGCGCGAAATAGACCCATCGGGGATTGAATGGGTAGGCACAACCTTGCATACATCTAACTCTACTGGGGATGTTGATGAAATACACCTGGTGAAGAGGTGGTCCGTCTCACAGTTAAAGTGATGCGTATGGACTGTTTGTCGCGCTACGCGTTACAGTTTTAAGGTCTTGCAACTCGGACCATGGCTATATAGTTTAAAGTCATACAGCTAGGAATATGTAGTTTAAGGTCGTGCAACTAGACCTCTGCTACAGTTTAAGGTCAGGTATTTTGGACCATGGCGCTAAGCCTTTTGACGTCATGTGGCCAGTATAGTTTAAGGTCATACCGCTAGACCATGGTCATAAAGTTTTGAGTCGTGTAACGTGGACAATGCAGTTTAAGGTCGTGCAACTAAACCTCCGCTATAGTTTAAGGTCATATAATTTGGACCATGCATTTTAGGGTTATGCATCTGGACTATGGTCGTGCACTTTAAGGTCAAGCAGCATGAACCATGGCAATGCAGTTTAAGGTCATTTAGCACGGATTGGGGATGTGCAGTTTAAGGTCATGTACCATGGATTGTGGCTGTGCAGTTTAAGGTCATCCAACACGGACCGTGGCTGTGCAGTTTAAGCTCATGCAACACAGATCGAGACTATACAGTTTAAGGTCATGCAGCATGGACAGCGGCTGTGCAGTTTAAGGTCATGCAGCACAGACCGTGGCTATGCAGTTTAAGGTCATGCAACTCGGACTGTGGCTGTATAATTTAAGGTCATGCAGCATGATCGAGGCTGTGCAGTTTAAGGTCATGCAGCACGGATCGTGGCTGTGTAGTTTAAGGTCATGCAGTATGATCGAGGCTGTGCAATTTAGGGTATTGCAGCATGGACCGTGGCTGTGCGGTTTAAGGTTATACAAAACGAACGATTTTGTGGGTAGGGAATGCGACTCCATGGGGAACAGAGCCTTCTCCGGAGACTGGACTCCCTAGGTAGTGAGACCGTGGTGCTAGGAATGAACTTCTTGAGGATGCAGGACGATGGTTCAAATGAGAGTACCCTGGGATGCTCATGACACTAAGTGTTGGATGACACACGCGCCATTAGGCTTAGATGATGCACGCAAGGCGATAGTCCTCTGACGAGGTGCTCGGTGATAGCCTTTTGACAAAGCACGCGAGAATTGCTCCTGGACAAGGCTCATGGAGATAGGTCCCTAACGAAGTGCGTGTTCATTACCTTCGGATGAGGTGCGTAGCGATATCCTTTTCGAGAAGCTTGACCCCCCCAGGCTTGGTCTTATTGCCATCAGGAGATGGGAACTGGAGCGTCATTTCGAATTTGTGAGGGGCAGTTTGTTGCACTACTGAGTATAAAAGAAGGAAAACCCATTTTTTACTATTTTATCGAAGGGTAAAATAGTTAAAAAGTTTCTAGAGAGAGAGAGAGCCAGAGCTTTGGAGAAGAGACTTTCGATGAGAGTTTTGTAGCCAAAGTTTGCAGTAGACATGCCTTCAAGAGCTTTCTAGTGAACTTGAGCAGGTCGTGGAGCTTCCTACTCTGCTTGGTAATACTTTCAAAGAGTGCCAAGGCTTTATGAGCAAGGAACGGGGTTCCTCAGGGCCTTAGTAAGATTTGCAGAGGTGCTATGCCAGAGTTTCGGTGCCTTTTTCGGTAGTCCCATGGCTGAAGGGAGGTTGCAAGGAAGTCAGGGGAGTATGACAGTCCTCTGGTTATTAAAAGCATATAAGGAGCAGTAGTAGCAGTAGGCCCACAGGAAACGTAATGGAATTTCGGAGAGTTTGTGGCGAATTGTTGAAGTGCGAAAACAAG
Source organism: Amborella trichopoda (assembly GCF_000471905.2). The sequence continues at coordinate 3,095,831 of NW_006499997.1, read as the reverse complement.
GAGAAGGGAAACCCGCAGATTCATAGGGAAGCTTTTTGGGGATTTTCGGTTATTTTTCCAATATTCCCGACTATCAGAAAAGGGGAAAAACCAGGGTCAGACGGGGATTCCTGATGGATGGAGAGGTTTTTCTGACGGGGAGAGGCAACGCCGATAGGGGAAAGAATAGTGTCAAGCGAGGATTCCCTGTGGCCGGAGGAGTTTTTCCAATGAAACCCAAAGGTTTTAGGGGAAGGCTAAAGGTCGTGAGAAGGTGGACCGTCGGGAAGGAGCAATGGCTGCGGAAACCAAAAGGCATGGGAGTCAATGCCCCATAGAAATTGGGAACAGTGGGAACTGGGGCACTTTAAGGGCATGCATGACATCAAGTCACATGCGGAGTTGCCTTTGCATGTCTTTAGGCCACGCGCAGCGATAGTGATGCTAGGGAGCATGCCGCTCATGGCAATGGTCTTGCGCGGTGTTGGCCTGAATGTGGCATTATGTTGTGCACGACGACGGCTGCACACGGTGTTGAGTCGCGCACTGATGACCATAGACGGTGATGCCTCGTGGGGATCATGAGTGATGCCAAATGAGGAGGCCATGACGCTGCGGTCTGTTGGAAGCCAAGTCATCTAACACACCCGTGAAGTTCATGTTGTTTCGGAGGAAGGGAATCCATCACGGGCCTGCTCCTTGGAAGCTAGCCATGCCCCGTTAGATGAGTTGAAGCTGACTCAGGAATGGTTGGCTTCTTCCTTTTGCCCGTTAGACGAATTGAAGCTGACTCAGGAATGGTTGGCTTCTTCCTTTTGGCCTGTAACCATCCTCTTTAATGGTTTTGCCTCTTCTTCATGAGGAGAGCATTTCTTTTTGGCTTGCAACCGTTCTCTTATCCTTAGACGCAAGGACTTTGCTTGTAATCATCCTCTTACCCTCAGACACAAGAGCTTTACTTGTAATCGTCCTCTTATCCTCAAATGCAAGATCTTCGTAATTTCCCTAATAATGGGCTTTTGATTGTAGCTTGTAACTATTTCTAATGCAATAAAAGAAATGAACTTCCTTTGAGTTGGCTTAATGTTCCTCATCTTCATTTCTTTCTTTTTATTGTACGCACTGCATTTTAGGGGTATGTCAAGGTTAGTACTTCTTTAAATACCGCCCATTGATAGGGGGCATCGCCTCTTTTCCATCCGAGTTCGCCAGTATATAGGCCCCATTTGGTGTAGCTTTCTTAACTAGGAATGGACCTTCCCACTTATGTTCGAATTTTCCTTTGCGGCGCCCATGCATGACAATCGGCCTCTTGACTCCTAAGACTAGGTCCCCATAAGCGAATGAGCGAACCTTGATAGACTTGTTGAAGGCTCTCTTCATTCTTCCTTGCTCGAGGTTCTGCTGGGCTTCTAGTCTTCTTTTGTCAAGGGCATCCAACTCGTGGTAACAGAGCTTGACCCTCTCATCTTTGGCCACTCCCTGATGTACACGGAGTGAGGGTATTTGAACCTCGAGGGGTAAGACCGCCTCAACTCCATAGACCAGGGAATAAGGGGTAGAGTTTGTAGCATTACGATTGGTGGTGAGATTTTCCTATAGAGCAGCAAGTGGCTTCTCATGCCAATTCTTCTTTGACTTTGAAACTGACTTTCAGAGCACCCTGCACAGGGTCTTTTTGAACGCCTCAGCTAAACTGTTGGCTCGAGGGTAGTACATGATCGAGCACTTCCACACGAAACTGAACTGGTTGGCTAGGCGATCAAGGTGATGGTTTCTAATGTGAAGGCCATCATCAGAGATTATTCGATTCGGAACCCCGAACTGATATATGATGTGGTCACAGACAAAGTTGGCCACCGTGGTCCCTAGAACCTGCTTGAGAGGGACCACTTCAGCCCACTTGGAAAAGTAATCTATCACTGCTAGAATGAAGGCATGACCCAAGGCAGAAGGAGGGTTGACGAGTGCAACAATATCCATACCCCACTGGGAAAAGGGCCATGATGTCACTATAGGATGGAGTGGCTCTAGAGGCTGATGAATGAAGCTTGAGTGAATTTTGCACACTTGGCATCTTTTGGCATAGTTTTTGGCATCGGCCACCATTGAAGGCCAATAATAGCGGGGCCTGCATATGCGCTCGTACAGCTTAGAGCTAGACTGATGGAGCCCGCAAATACCTTAATGCACTTCTTCGAGTACCTTGCTTGCCTCTTGTGTATCGATGCATCTAAGGAGAATTTCATCAAATGATCGACGAAAGAGAACATCCCCATTGATTCTCAACCTTGGGTTCTTTACTTTGAGATATTTCCTACTCCACCTTAATGACATCCTTGGCTGGGAGGAGCGCTCTGAATGCATAAGGTGGGCATTCTGGGAAAACATCCCTCTCATCATTTGCATCAACCTCTATTCTCGACATGTCTCCATTTTGTTACCGAGACTGGCATGAGCCCTATTGAAGACAGCTGAATAGTGTCATCGAGCTTTGAGAGCGTATTAGCCTGCGAGTTTAGCCTCCTAAGGATATGACTGAGGGAGAAGTCATCAAACTGGGCAATATAAGTTTTAGTTGTGTTATGATAAGGCTTGAGATTATCCTTCCTCACGTCATATATCCCTTTAAGCTACCGGATGACCAGCTCAGAGTTGTCGAAGATGTTTAGCTTCCCTAGGTCTAGCTCTTGGGAGATCTCCAATCCGATTATGAGGGCCTAATATTCGGCTTTGATATGAGAAAATGCCTCTACCAATGAGAAGGATAGATGAATCATTCCACCATCGGGGGTCAGGAACATGACTTCAATGCCCCCTCTTTCAGACCGAAATGCCCCGTCGAAGTACATCACGGCGGAGTTGTATAGAAAACTTCTTCATCTGGGAGATCACTAGACAAGGGAGATTCTGAAGAAACTGGGTGACGAGAAAGCCTTCTAAGGCCTGACCTTTGACTGCCTTCTGTGGTACATACATGATGTCGAACTCCATCAGCAATAATTCCTACTTGGTCAAGTGTCCTGACAGGCATGGTCGAGTCATAAGGAACTTGATCGGGTCAGCCTTTGAGATTAACTTGACCTTGTGACCGAGCAAGTAATGGTGGAGCTTCAGTACTGCAAAGATCAGGGCTAGACACATCTTCTCAATGGGAGGGTAATTCTTCTCAACTCCTTGCATCCTACGGGGGAGATAATAGAGTGTTGTTTCTTTTCCCTCATCATTGTTCTGCGCTAGGGGTGCTTCTAGTGACTCTCAAGAGAGGTTACGTATAGGATGAGAGACCTTCTTAACACTGGTGTAGAGAGTACTGGAGGATTCAACAAGTACTGCTTGATGTCATCGAGGGCAGCTTGGCACCCCTCATCCCATATTAAAGGAGTGTCTTTCTTCAGGAGGTGTGAAAAGGGCCGGCATCGTCCCGAAAGTTTCGAGATGAACCTTCAAATGTAAGCCAATTGTCCTTGGAGAGACCGCGGTTCATGCAGGGTCATGGGCGGTGGCATGTCTTGAATTGCCTTGATTTTGATCGGTTCGATCTCTAGCCCATGGTATCTCACGATGAACTGTAAGAATTTTTCTGAGTGTATGCCGAAGGCGCATTTCAAGGGGTTCATTTTGAGTTGGTGATTCCGCAACCGTTCGAACACCTTTTTAAGGTCTTATAGATGGGCATCTTTTGTTTCAGACTTCACCACCAAGTCATCTACATAACACTCGACCTCCTTGTGGATCATATCCTTGAAGATGGTCATCATGGCTGGCTGGTACATGGAAAATGCATTCTTTAACCCGAAAGGCATCACAGGTAGCAAAAGACACCTTTTGGGATCAAGAACGCGGCGGCCTCTTCATCTTCTGGTGCCATTCTGATTTGAATATGACCAGAATATCCATCCATGAAGGAGAATATTTGGCAATGAGTCATGGAGTCAACAAGCATCTCGGTGAATGGCAAGGGGAAGTCGTCCTTGGGCAGGCGGTGTTCAAGTCATGGAAGTCAATGCAGACCCTGATTTGGCCGTTCTTCATATTGACTGGGACAAAATTCGCCAACCATCTTGGGTATTTGACTTTATGTATGAATCCAGCTTGCCGAAGCTTGTTCACCTCAACATCAATCTGCATCTCGAGGTCGGGTCTAAACCTTCTTGATTTCTGCTTCATGGGTTTGATGGTGGGATCAATACCGAGATGATGGATAGTAATCAGAGGGTCTAGACTAGGCATCTCATGATAATTTCAGGTGAAGACGTCCTGATTTGCTCGAAGGTGAGAAACAAAACTTTCTTTCTCCTCTGGGGACGTTTTTGCTGAGATGAAATTTGGTTTTAGGTTGGCCTCATCCCCCAAGTTGATCTCTTCAAGCTCGTTAATTGTGGCTTGACCGCCCTCTTCCCACTCTTTCGGAGCTTCCAGAAGCTCCTTGTCAGGGGAATCACAAGGCTTTTCATTGACCTCGAGTGAAGAAACTCATGAACCTGACATCTCAACTTCTAGGAGGGGCCCAGTTTGGTAAAGGACTCCCAGTCTCTGGCTGGTCCAGGCAATGGAAGGGTCAGTTTCAAACGAGGAGTCCATGACCTCATGTTTGGGATCACTTAGTGTTTGCCCCAAGCTAGATGACGCTTCATGAACTTGGATCATGTGGTAGGCCTCGTGGGAACAAGAGCCTGAAGATGACTCGATTTTAGCTCAGGCTACAAGAGTGTCAAGACTGTCGAGAATCTAGCCGCCTGGGCCAGCATCTCTCTGAGGCGCTTTTGCTACGACCTGCTAGGGCTGGTGCCTCCAAGCTCGCTATTTAGAGAGTCGAAGTCTGGAAACTGTCGAGCTATACCTGTGAACAAAATAAAAGAGGAGGGAGGAGAAGAAGAAGAAGAATGTTACGTGCAACTTTTTACGTCGTCGACAGAATTGGACGTGTGCGGGGGGGTATTTTAGGTCTTGCCCAAGCCTTGACCGTTGTGGGGTGGTTTTTGTGTCATCACTCATGTTGGATGACTCTTGAGCTATTTATGACTCATGGACATCCATTTGATTGGACGATAAGATAAGGCGAGCTGTGCCTGGGATGAAATCCTGTAAAGTTGGCAGTGGAGAAAGGGGCTTGAGGAATTCTTCCTCAACTGGTGGCTGAGGGATGGGATTCCTTTGGCGAGCGGACTTGGGTGCTAGACATATCCTTCTGGACCCCTGAGGAAGTGTTTGGTCAGCCCCATTGGGTTAGTGAGTAGTCCTCACCTGGTGGACTGGCTCACGCTTCAGGGATTTGAGCCTACTTCAGGGCTTATAACAATCATGAGTGGGGTGGCCTACTTTCCTGTGATAGACGCAGTACCTCTAATTCATCTCCTACCCAATCGACTCTTTGGTGTTGACCTCCGGTAGCTAGATCATGTTCCATTCTAGCAGTAGTTGGAGCAGTGCAGGAGTCCTCCTTGTCGAAGGGGTAAATCTTTTTTCTGTTGCTGAGTAAAAAAGTCACTTCGGCTAGCATTTTTAGGAGGCAAGACCTTATTATAGGACTGCTGCTTGCCCCCGGCTTGAGGTGTTTGTTCCTTGGAGAGGTCTAGGGTTTGAGGGATGACATTCTCAATGTCAATCACGGTTATAGTTGCACTGATCACTGCATTTTGTTGGTTGCCCCGACTGTTGGAGTGAGAGTTCGAACCAGAGGGTTGCTGATGAGAGCCACCATGGTGCTTGGACAATCCCTCGATACAAGCTGTCTTAGAGATGAGCTCTAACACGGAGGGTGGAATGGAGGCCTCAACATGAAGGGCGATCTTGGGAAGCATGTTTCGTATGCATGTCTAGACAGCTTCTTTTTCGGTCATGGGAGTGGCATGAAAGGTTGCCAGCTCCCTCCATCGGGCGATGAATTTGTCAATCGGCTCACCAGGGTCCCGATTCAAAGTGAGGAGCTCGATGGTTTACACGTTCCTTTGGACTTCGTAGAAGAATTGGTGAAACAGCTGCTCCATTTCTTACCATGTGTGCACCGAGTTTGGGGGCAGCCGAGCATACCACTAGAAGGCTGGTCCTTCAAGAGTCTCGATGAACTGATGGAGGAGAACTCGTCTGTCAGTAGCCCTCTCCTTACAAGCCACTTTGAAGTGGGCAGTATGCTGGTGCGAAGACGTAGTACCATTGAATAGGGGAGCTTCCCTTTTTAATAGTATGGGGGTAACAGCACCTGGTCAATGTACGAAGGGTACGGCTTCTGATAGAGCAAGGCCTCTTGCATGCCTGGGACCTGTTCTTGAGGCTATGGGCCACTATGGAATCTATGGCGATTTGGGAGACCTTGCGGGAGGTAGACCTGTCTTGAGAAGCCAATGGAGGATTTTTCCTAAGAACTGTGTCCTCACCGGTCGGTGAATAGATCTTATAGTGAGAAAAATGGGACTTGGCGGCTTCTAGGCATTCCATCTTCTTGAGGATGGATTGCACCATTACCTCGAACCTGTTCATCTGCTCTTGTTGGGTGTCATCCGGATCATTGATCACCATGACACTGACCGTCTCATCTGGAAGGTCAGAGCCAGGTGGTGCAGTGGACTGCCGAGGTTGGCGAGTTGTGTGTGGTAAGTCAGTCTGTAGGGACTCAGCTTGCCCCTACTGGACTCGAGCCTTGTATACCAATCTCGTGAGGACCGGTTCTCGACGGTCTTAGGACCGTGGTTTTTGGGTAGTGATCATCGAGCAATACGTTTGGATTTACTCGGATTCTAGAGTTTGGAGAGAGAAAAAGGGATTACGGGGCTAGAGGTCACTGAGAGTAGTGACCTCAGTAGCCTTGGAGGCTTCTCTAATCAGGATCTGCAGGCCTCATTTCCGCTTAATCCTAAGGATGTTGTGGACTACACTCTAGAACAGAGCCTGAGGTCTAGATGCCCCTCTTTCTTTGAGCATACAAAGGCCATGTCTATGAGCTGGAGTAGGGAGTGGGGTCCAATGATAAAAGGCAACCTTGGCTTCTGCTTTGGAGGCTAGAGGCTTCCGTCAGTCATCAGGCCGCTGCTCCGAGTCCCTTTATGAGGCTCGAGTGCACGACTGACATGAAGTTGGCACAAGATGGTACTCTTAGGGAAAACCTTTGAGTACCAGGTCTCGAGGTGCTTGCCTGGTGAGGGAAGAGTGACAGAAGAAGGAGCTAGTTCATGACTCCGCTTGAGTCAAGAGCAAGGAAGAAATTGCAAAGTTGGTGCGTGAGCACCTTTAAGTTTAGCTGTCCGGGTTACTTGGGAGTCAGCCCAGGCTTGGTCAACGAGTTCGACCTGAGGATGCTGAGTCCTGCGAGCTTGTGTTTGTGAGGGACGGGGTAGGAGCCCATCTCTGATAGGGTGAAGCTGTGTGTGCTGAGAGGGAGGACAAAGTGGTCAATCATCATGTGTTCGAGTTGGCATAGAGCTAGCATTGCCCCGAGCTGTGGGATGCATAGCGTGCGCAGGGTTTGGCCGGAGATGGCTTAACCCTAAACACAAGTACAAGGCAGCATGAAAGTTGCCTCGATGTGTGGCTCTAGTGGTTGAACCACGAGCACTTAGGTGTGTGAGTGGGTGGAGACCCTTAGATTTCTGCCTTCGTGTGTCGAGCCTCCAGGTGTAGAGGTTCGAGATTGTGAAGGACTTCAAGGGGTAGCCTTGCGACAAACCTCAGGAATATGATTGGTAAGGGACTTGCCAGTAGTAGTAGATGCGCTACCAATGCAAGGGGCATTAGTGGAGGGTCCACCAGGGAGATGAAGTGGGGAGTCAAGGACTCTTAAGTTCCTTCTCGCACCAACCCAAGAAAGAACTTGAGAGCCGGATTGTGAGTCACGACTCAAAAGGAGAGTAGGGAGGAAACTTGAGCAGTTCACCTTTCTGTGTCAGTCACAAGTGCAGAGATAAGAAAGTCCCCTACTTGGATGAACGGATTGAACAACCTAGATGCCATAGAAAGTAGTGCAGAAAGTAAAATGGTATACTAATCAAACAAGAGTGAACCGATGAAGGGGTAATAAGTCCCTAGTGGAGTCGTCAACCTGGTTAGGTGTCTTGATCTCGCCTCCCGGGATCTAGGTAACTGGGTGACAATATCTCGGGTTCCGAAAATCTAGGACTTGAGATCGCTCTCTCGGGAACCTTGTTTAAGAAAAAGAGTAGGTATCCAACTTGTTAGAGAAGAATTTTGGATGTGAGTGGGGACCAACCTCACTTAGATCTGTGACTTACTCGGGTTGACTCGCATGAGGCCCTCTTAGATCACGACGAAAAACCCCCCAACTACTTTAGCTAGCTCAGAATCGCCTCCCTTGACCTGCAATCTCCTGGTTTTTCTGTACAACGTGCGTGAGAGAAGCTTACAGACGACAATAGGTATTACTGAGACCTCTCGCTAGTGGTGATAGACATCACCGTCTGTGATAGGCAGGTAACAAGGGGAGACCTCGGCCGGCGGCAACAAGTTTCACCTTCTGTGTTCTTCATTGAGACGTCAAGGATACATCTGCGGACGACAATGAGCAGTGCCGTCTGCAATCCTCGTTGGGAGATAGAGATGGACGAACAGAAGGAGAAAGAAACTCGCACATGGCACTACCATGGCCATGCATGACATGTGAAACTATAGGAGAGGCATGCACGGCACTGCCACTGCCGTGCATGGCCTCTGAGAGGAGCCCAGACGGAGATGAGGAAGAAGAAAGAGAGGAAGAGAGAGAAGAAGAAAAGAAAATGGAAGAGAGAGAAGATTTAATGTGAGTCTAGGGATACCGGTCCAAAAGTTTCTCTCACCTTACTCTCTCTCTCTCCAAATGTGACCCAATAATGATAAGAAAGAGAAACTTTATTCAGTAAAAACTCTATCTTTTGCAATGGGTTGAGTCCTTCTGCGTACAATGATGGTACGTGGTATATATAGAATTTGTCTCAAACATAGGTAGATTGATCAAAATTAAACCTAATTCCTAGAAATTAAGATTTATTTGAATTAAAAGAAATTAGAAAATAGGGTGCAAAATGATAGATTTGCCCCTTCCTAACAATTTATGGAATTTCATAACAGTCCTTGTGTTGCCTTAGAACGTGCATGATTTTTCATGGATTATCCGGGGTTGTTCTGATGCCTAGTTGATCGAAAGATGATTGTTATTTTGTAGGGCTTGGCATGCAGATCAATTTGATACCAACTTCGAGCTATGGATTGTGTTTTTAAGGCACGATCATGTGACTTGAAATTTGAATGAATCTTGAAACTTCAGATCGATAGTGTGCTCGTTCCTTGAATTTTTTTTGTGATTTCTTTGTTGGATCACATTGAGAATGCCGTCACGATCTTGGGGCAATAAACACAGCTCGATTCCGTGCCCGGACGAAGCTTTTGCAACTTTGGAATTCTGATCGGAATCTGAAACTTCTGTGATGAAATTTATAGTCACTTCATCGGGTTCAGGTATAGAATCAGTTCATCATGTACGAGGTTCGGATTAGAGATAGAACGAGACCTTACGCACATGATGGAATTGGTTTCACGTCGATTGGGTTCGCGAGAGGTGTGATTTGGCCACTCCAGCGAGACATAACAATGTTGAATTTCCTGCACTTTCTTCAGGGATCAGTAACTTCTCTCTAGCTTTTCATCTTGCTCGAGCATCGTTGCGGGGCGTGCCACATATTGAAATGCTCATCTTAATGAGACGAACATGCTCACCAAATTTGAGCGCGATTCGACTAGGGAAGGGCGAGATAGGAGCATCAAAATTCACTATTCATGATTGTCCCTTTAATGATATGGAGTTACAGGGTGGCCACATGGGAATAGCATGCAGCTCCTCCTGTTTCGCTCTTTGGCTATAATTTCTTCCTGAAGTGTCCATTTAAGCTACGGGTCGGATCCAATGGCGGTAGTCCCACAACAAATAATGATACTGAAAAGTAGTTATGATTATAGGGGTCCATTTCAGCGTGCTAGAGGCTGATTCTTCTGGAATTGTTTCTCAGACTGCATTGCCTTCGACATGTCGAAATGGGACAAAACTTGGCAGGAGACTTTTGAGAGTCCTCATGAAGATCTTGACCAGTTATGGGGATATTATGAGACTATCAGGATTTCCACTGTTTGCTAGGATTCTATTGAGTGGGGGCCCCATGATGATAAAAATATCTTCCAACAGCATGGTGCGTCAGGTGATGCGAGCGTACTAGCTTTCTAGAGCGCAGATAGGCTACCAACAAGGAGAAAGATTTTACGATAAGGGAGGATTGATTCACTTACCTCTTCGCTGAGGGTTCGTGGGACACGTCCATGTGGTTCGCTGTCTTAGATCAATTACAAAAGCCCTCCAGATGTTCGCTAGTGCGGTTTGGTCACGGAATCTCTTCAGACGTTAAGACCCTCTTCTCTCCTCTCGAATCTAAACTTCAATGGATGTCTTGATTCTTTTCTCTAGGGTTGGCTTTCTTTGGCTGATCGAAGAAGCGAGTGGGGAACTTTATCGTTCTCGTTGGGCTGTCTAAGCAAAGAGGGGGGATCGGGCACAGATGCGGGTTGGTTCGAACCATTTTTAGTTTGCTCGGGTCCACCCAGTTTTGTACATGTGTGGGATTCCATGTGTTAGAAGGGGAGAGAGAACTTTTGGAAATGATTAACATCTTTAAGAGGAGTGGAGTGCATACCCGCACAGTCAGGGGTGTTTCCCTCTTTTGCAAAAGTTTTCTCTCTCCTCTCCTTGGGATGCTAGCGTTAAGAGAAAAGACAAGAAAAATCAAGCGTAATACCTCCTCTTTATTTAAGGTAGTTTATATATAGTTTTCCACAAACAGGGGTGGATACTAAAAAACTAAATAAAGTCATGAAATTGGGTATAATGACAAAAATGCCATACAACTCTATTGCACATATGACAAACTCGTCTTTCTCTGAGGAGCCCGCCGCCATTATCAAAACTTCGAGAGTTCTTTCCCCCTGTACTTGCAGTATGAGACGGGATGATCTATTGTTATATTCTTGATGTTTGTTTCCTTATGATCGTTTTGATCCTTTTATATTGTTTTGCGGCAATCTCCTTCATGAGTGGAGGTACTCGGTTGGTTTTTACGAACTCTTTGATGGTCTCTGTAGTGTTTTTGAGATGATGGTAAGCCTAAAGAAGGTTTTCTTCGAGTGTTTCTGCAAGAGGTTTTATTTGCTTTTGCATTGTTTCTTGGACTTTTGGTGGATCATCAAAAAAATGATTTTCAATGATGGGGATCTTCTTGTTTTTATTGTTGTGACCTTGAGTTTTGTGCCTTTCTCTGTTTTACTTTGAATGCTGCCTTTCGTGTTTTGACTTGGGTTTTCTTCTTGGAAGTATTCTTTTCTTGATATTAGTTTTCGCTCGGCAGAGTCCTCTTTTGTGAAGGGCTAAGACATCGTTCTGAATATTCTGGCACTCATGGTCCTAGCCCTCCTTTCTTCTATTTCGTGGAGGAGGATTGTCTTTCGCGCTTGATTGTAAGAGGGAGGAATTTTGTTGAAGATTTTTGTTGGCGTCTGAGGCTTTCGGCTACTCTTATGCTACAGGAAAGAAGTTGCGAGCTCATCGAAGGGTGACCGAGATATTGTCATGGCCGTCGACTGGTTTTGTGAGGCCATACGGGGGAATGCATGCCTGTCCTACTCTTTTGCACACCAGGCTTGGGGCTTTGGAAGATGACGATGGTTGTTTGGCATGCCTATCCAGCTCCTACACAATCGGTGGCAAGGATAAGGCTTCGACTCTTTGTTCATGTAGGTGTCCTTTTCCTTCGATCATCCTTTATTTGAGGCTTATTGCATCTACGACAACTATTTCCACGCAGCTATGTCTTGTGTACCGTGGTGACCGGGTTGTAGCCGGCTCTCTTACCTTTTCGATTGAGGGGCTGAGGTGTGCAAAAAATGACGTATAACAGTCTCGCTTTTCATCATGCATGACTTGAATGCCCTTTCGGGTTTTCATCCAAGTCCTTGGGGTATGTGCCAGTACTGGTTTGCACAAGAACCCGATATGTATTTTTTTTGTGGCTCTTTTTCCCATAGCTTTTATACTATATCTGCCATTCTTTTATTTTTACTCATGATGCCCTTGCAGGTTTTTATCGTGCTTATTGTATTTATTTTTGACATATCTTGCTCGTAACAGTTGATGATACAATTACACCAGTCATTTTTCTTCTTTCTTTTCTTTGACTCTTTTTACCCATGACGCCCTTGCGGGTTTTCGTCGTGTCTATCTTTTTGAAGAAGCAGTTTTAAGGTCATGTCGTCATGACCATGAGGAGGCATGTTTAAGGTCATTCCTTCGAGGCCATAGATGGTGTGTTTTAAGGTCATCCAACAAGACCAAGTGAAGGCAATTTTAAGGTCGTGCCTTTGAGACCATATGTGATGCAGTATAACGTCCTGCCACTAGTACCTGGGCTAGTAGTTTAGGGTCATATAGCTTGGACCATTACTGTGTTGATTAAGGTCTTGTGGTTAGGACCGTACCTTATGAATAATACTTTTTCAATTATCTCCCATTGATTGAGGGCATAACTTCTTCACCTTCAACGTTGGCCAGCTGTAAGGACCCAGAATTTTCCGTGCATGTATGAGTAAGCCACCGTGCATGCAACGTCGTGCTTGAAAGAGTAAGCCATCATGCGTGCAAGTGATACCGCCGTGCGTACAAGGGATGCCTCCGTGTGTGAAAGAGTAAGCCACCGTGTGTGCAAGGGATGCTGTCGTGAGTGAGAGAGTAAGCTACCGTGTGTGCAAGTGATACCATCGTGCATGCAAGGGATGCCACCATGCATGAAAGAGTAAGCCGCCGTGCATGCAAGTGATACCGTCGTGCGTGCAAGTGATATCGCCATGCGTGCAAGGGAAGCCGTCGTGTGTGTGAGGATAAGCTGTCGCCGCGCACGACACCGTCATGAGTAAAGTGGAGCTGCCGAGCATAGAAAAAGTGGTGCCATTGAGCACAGTTCTCCCATGATTGTCGCATACCCGTTGTCTACCAAGTGGCAATTACATGCCTTTTTGTTGACACTTCGCCTTTGCATGATGTCAAGTAAGCCACTTGTCATTCTCTCGCTGCGACCCCTTTTTATTTGCTGCTTATTTAACCCCTGTCCTCACTTTCCACAAGCATTTACTCTCTCTCTCTCTCTCTCTCTCTCATGCCCAAAGTCCCAGACTTAAGGAGCCTTGAGACCCTTAGCCCGGCCATCTTTGGAGGTTGGGCTTGGAGTGCATTAGGAATCCTCGTAGTACAGTAAGTGGATTCAAGAACCATGTTTCATGCCTTGTTTGAATTCATGTTCAATTTAATTGTTAAAGTATGAAATTGAGTAGAAATATGAATGTATTTGGAGAACCACGCTTCTGAAATTGGGTTAATCATGCACTCTGTTTTTCCAGAGTTATGACTCTCTTTTAAGTAATTGTTTGAGTATAGAGAATACCTCTGTTAACCATGAAATTTTGTAGGGAAGTACCTCTTTGAGTTTATTTTCAGAGGGAAAAGACCTCATATCAATATCTCTTGTGATTGGATAGTTAGGAGACTTTTTCTAGAACATGCCAAACTTGTGACATGAAATTCCAGAAACATTACATGTTTATGTATGAGACTGTTCATTGACAAAATGAGTCCAAACCACTTTTAAATAGAAGATGATGAGTCCACTTCAAAAATTATTTTGGAATCAGGCCGAAATTTTTTTTAGTTTGGAAATTTTTCCCCTTGTTTTATGAAGATGTCACTGTTATGAATGCAGGAAATTTCAAGGACTATTATATATTTTGTATTGCATTGTTTATTGACGAAATTATGACAAAATGAGCTTAAACCACTTCTAAAAGAAATATGTATGAATCTATTTTGAAAATAGTCTGGGAAGCATGATTCAATTCTCTGTGATTCGAAAGTTATGTTCATCTTTCTACAAGGATGCCGCACTGAATTTTTTGCTGATTTTTTCGGAAATATCACATGTCTTGTGTAGCAGTGTTTACTGGCCATAATGTCTCAGAATGAGACCAACCTACTTCTAAAGGAAAGATGAATGAGTTTATTTTCAAAATGGTTCTAGAACCATGACAAAATTCCCTGTGGTTTGGGAGTTATATTTATTTTTCTATTTGACTATCACACTGAAATTTTTGCCTTGCTATGAAATAGTGAATGCTTATGATTTATTGAATGTGCATGGTTGTAATAAGACATGTCTATGATTTATTGAATGTGCATGGTTGTATTAAGACATAATTAAGATTTATTGAATGTGCATGGATGTAATAAGACATGCCTATGATTTATTGATGTGCATTGTTGTAATAAGACATGCATATGATTTATTGAATGTGCATTGTTGTAATAAGACATGCCTATGACTTATTGAATATGCATTGTTGTAATAAGACATGTCTATGATTTATTGAATGTGTATGGTTGTAATAAGAAATGCCTATGATTTATTAAATGTGAATGGTTCTACTAAGATAGGCCTGTAATATATTGAATGTGCATGGTTATAATAAGATATGCCTATGATATGATATGAAAGTTATGCCGACAGTTCAGATCTTTCTCTGACTCCCAATGATAGGAAGGGAGTTAGGATGTGAGTCATATGGGTGGGTCGCGCCCCCCAATATATGTATAAATGGCACTACATCATGGGTCATCCATTAGTGCAGTAACGCACTCCAGTTAGAGAGTAAAAGAGGATCGTGTCATACAAGGCCACAGTCTATCAATAGCCGAAAAGAATGCTAAAGGTTGTGTGTGTGGGTGAAGACATTATAAAATGGGTCATCTATTTGTCATTGTCTTCCCTCTTGAGTAATTGTAGAGGTCCTAAGCAATGGGATTTGGATTGGCCTGAATGATAAGGCTTCTACTTTGGGAATTGGTGATATTAGGATTGTTTGCTGTCATTATATACTTGCCTGATTTATTGATCTGTTATTTCAATGAAAAAGAGTTGATAAATTGTTAGCTCATGTGATACCTCATCTCTGATTTGTGCGTACTCCACCATGAAAAAACATTTCTCATGATATGTTGAAATGTGATGCATGATCCCATATTGTAAAATCTGTATGAATTCTGGAGATGGTTATGAATAACTGTGTATAGGCAAGAATGCATGGTGCTTTGATCTACTTACTGGGCTTTTATAACTCATCCCTTTGACTTTCTTCAATGTAGAGTGATAAGGGTTGAGGATGGGCGGTTGGTTGATCGCTGCTGACAGTTAGATCTCAGACTTGGAGAGGAAGCTTCTTTTTTACTATAGGTTTTAGATGGCAGTTAGAGCTCAGACTTAGAGAGGAAGCTTCTTTTTTTACTGTTTGGTTTTGGTGTTATGCAATTTGTTGTTGGGCCTTTAGTGCCATGGAAGTATTTGTAATAACTTTGGGGCTCTTATGTATATTTTATTTTCAATTTGTTTAGCTTTTGTTATGGTTGTGTTTGAAGTTTTTGTTTTCTTTCGTGGTTTGCTTTGATTCCCTCCCTTTTGAAAGCATTGAGCACACTCCCACTTGAGTGGCATTCACTACCTTTGGTTGCGGTTCCGCACCCTATTGCCCTCTAGCATGTGCAGCAAGGGGGCAGGAGGAAGAGCTGTGGCACCAGCACATAGGCTCCATTAGGAAAAGCTTTTTTTTACCACAAAAGGACCTTCCCAATTTGGTTCAAACTTCCCCTTGGTTCTACCATGCGTGACGATGGGTCTTCTTACTGCCAAGACTAATTCACCTTTTACGAATGATCATATTCTGATTGATTTATCAAAGGCTCGCTGCATACAGTTCTTGTGAATTTCAAGGCTTTGCTATGCTTGGAACCTCGTTTCATCAAGTGTATTCAGTTTTTAATAGCGAAGAGCAGCCCGTTCTTCATATGTCATTCCATAATGAAGGGCTATTATGAGAGAAGGTAATTGAATTTCTAAAGACAACACAGCTTCACCCCCATATACCAGAGAGTAGAGAGTCAACTGAGTTGTACCTAGAGTTGTAATACGATAAGCCCATAGAAATTCAAAAAGCTTTCCATGTCAATCCCTCTTAGTGCCCGAGACAGACTTCCTTAGAGCATTAGAAAGGGTTTTGTTAAAGGCTTCAGCCAGTTCATTAGCTCTTGGATGGTACATGGTCCAGTATTTCCACTTAAACCCGAACTGGTTGACTAGACGGTCAATTTGATTACTCCAAAATTGAGGGCAATTATCAGAAGTGATCCGGTTCGGCACACCGAATCTATATTCGTATGTTGGTGCACGAAATTAGCCACTGCATGTTCGGGGAATTTCTTAAGGGCGATGGCCTCAGCCCATTTAAAGAAGTAGTCTGCAGTAGCAAGTATAAACACGTGGCCCCAAGAAGACGGAGGATCAATAGGACCTATAATGTCCATGCCCCACTAAGCAAAAGGCCAAGATACGATGGTCGGGTGGACAGGTTCAAGAGCTTGGTGAATGAAGCTTGAATGAATCTAACATATTGGACAATTCTTTGCAAACATAAGGGAGTCGACATTCATGGTAGGCCAATAGTAGCCTATCTTGATGATCCTACTGTACAGTTTAGGACTAGACTGATGCATCCCACAAACTTCTTTAAGCATGTGGTTTACATCTTTTTTGTCGATGCACCTGAGCGGCATATCATTATAAAAGATTCAAAACAGGATATCGTCACGACAGACATATCGTGTGGTTGACCTTCGAATCTTATTACGCTCAATAGAATCTTCAAGGAGCCGGTTATGCTGCAAATACCCCTTGATAGGGATGCATCAGTCTGTTACTAGCTCCACTCCTACACACATATGGTCTGGAAATTCTAACTCTTCATCACCTTCTTTTTCTTCTTCTATAATCAATGAAGATTCTTCAGAGCTGTATGAGGCTTGTGTGTTTTTTTCATCTGCAATGACTACCCCGAATGGGTAAAAAGAGCTGTGATGACTCCAATTTTTTTAAAAAAAGTTAAAAATAAAAATAATAAAAATAATTTATATATAATAATAATAATATTATTAAATAATAATAATAATAATAATAAGGGATCTATGATGGGAGAAAAGACACTCTCAACCTTTATCACGATACTGCAAAATCATACATGGCCTAGTTCGAGGACGTATCCCTGAGTCACATCCCCAGGAGGTTAAATTCGCAGGCTGATGCACTTGCGAAACTTGACGCTACAATTCAGTTGTCCTCATCAAGACCCACACTTGTTTGAGTGGCAGAATGGACACACATCGAACTAAGAACTGAGGTCGATGCGGATGACGAGAGAAATATCTTCCCTGCGTGCCCTCCTTATCCATTTGGAGCACTTCTATCAGCCAAAGAAGTAATCAAGACTGAACAAGAAATAACACAGGGTCAAGGAGCAAAGGGTCGAAATCAAGAACCAAAATTCTTTGACCCAATATGCACAAAAATTGAGCAGGTAGGAGATTGGAGAGAGCCCATCATCAGTTTACTAAAATATGGTAGGCTCCCCAAAGATTGTGTCGAACGCAACAGCATACGTAGAATATCTACGGAGGATACCCTCCTTGAAGGAGATGCTCTCTTTAGATGGTCGTTTGACGGTATTCTTTTTAGATGCGTTGATATCCAAGAAGCAAATAAGGTGTTCGAAGAAGTCCACTCAAGCATTTGTGGACTACACTAGTCCGGTCCTAAGCTCTATGAACTAATACGTAAGTTGGGATACTATTGGCCTTCCATGATCGTTGATTCCTTAAGCTATGCTAAAAAGTGCCAAGTATGCCAAATACACTCCATCCTGGTTCACCAGCCTCCAGAGCCCTTACACCCTATGGTTGCATCACCCTCGGGTGAATGGCTTAGCTGAGGCTTTCAATAAGATCCTGTGTAATGTTTAAAGAAAGTCAGTATAAAAATCAAGGAAGAACTGGCTTGAGAAGCTTTTCGAAGCACTGTGGGCCTATAGTACCACTACGAGAAATTCTATTGATTCTACTCCTTATTCTCTGATCTATGGAGGTGAAGCAGTTTTACCTCTCCAAATAGAAATTCCTTCACTGTGAGTCGCTATTCACCAAGGAATAACTGAAGATGAGAGAGGCAAGCTCCGGTACCAAGAATTGGATGCACTCCATGAAAGGAGGCTACAGGCTCAGCAGAGCCTTGAACTCAACCAAGGGAGAATGAAGAGGGCTTTTGACAAGTCTGTCAAGGTCCACTCATTCACCCATGGTGATCTAGTCCTTGCCATCAAGAGGCCTATTGTTATGCACGTCCGGTGTAAAGGCAAGCTTGAGCCTAAGTGGGAAGGTCCCTTTATAGTCAAGAAGGTCTCCCCCAATGGAGCCTACATACTGGCACATCCTGAGGGAGAGGAAGCAATGACCCCCTATCAATGGACGATACCTAAAGAAGTATTATCCACAATGCATATTCAAGAAATAGAGACTCAACGCGAAAATAAGCAAGATAGTCCAAACAAGTTCTCACTCTTTTTATTGCAGTAAAAACGAGTTACAAGTTACAAGCTAAAAGAAGCCCATTATTAGGAAGGTTACAAGTCTCTTGCATCTGAGAATAAGAGGACAATTACAAACCAAAATATGTAGTTTCACTCTTGCATATGAGGATAAGAGGACGGTTACTGGCCAAAACAAATGCCTGCCTCATGAGGAAGATGCAAACCCACCAAAGAAAGGCCTTCCTCATGAAGAAGAAGCGAAACCACTTGGAGAAGTGAGCTTCAATTCATCTGACGAGTAAGAGGATGTTTACAGGTAAGAAGATGATGCAAAGCCACTCCAAGAAGTTAGGTTTAGTTCATCCAACGTGTCTATCAAACATACAAGCCAGATATCTCATCTGACTTGTATATCAAATATACAACGTAGGATTCATTCGACGTGTGTAACAATCATACAAAGCGGACTAGACCTGGATAGGAACTTTCCTATGATGGAAAGCATACCCTGTTCACAGTGGATGCCCTTCCATAGAACAACATGGACCTCATTGTTGCACTAGAGAAGTTCGCTCCCAACAGGTGTCACGAGCCATGCCTTACCATCATTTGCCACCTTTTGCCGGCCATGATGATCGTCGTACGTAGCTCATCGCTCAGCACCTCAAATCCTATACGTAACTTAATGCCACAAGCGAGCATCACTCTCCGCATCATGATAAGCCACACGTGTTGATGAGCATTAACTAAAGCCAGCACGGGCTGTGTCCTCCAAAGCCAGCGCCGGTTGTGCTCCTAACCGCTAGTGTCGACTGCCTTTCTTGAGGTTCAGCGTTAGTTGTGTTAGCACTTCAAACCATCAGAGCCGATTGTCTCAATGCCGGCTGCACTTCTGTTAGCGTAGGCCTTGTCAGGATTGTTTGCTTCCCGAGACTCCTCGTTTTCAAATATTAGTTTTTGCACCTCCTTAATGGTCGCACGATGAATAAGGTAACTGTACACCTTCCCTACGACGATTTACCTTCTGCAACTGTCCACCTCCCACGACGGTTCACCTCCTGCAACCGTACACCTTCCCTATGAAGATTTACCTTCGGCAACTGTCCACCTCCCACGATGGTTCACCTCCTGCAACCGTACACCTTCCGCAACGGTCGACCTCCCATGACCGTTCATTCCTGCAGGATATTCATCTATACGGCCGAAAAAACCCACTGAAAAACTTTCCTGCTTGCATTTTTTGGCCGGGACGTCACCAGAACCTCACTGAAAACTTCTTTAAACTTTCCCTAAGTTCCCGAAAAACCTCTGCAACACCACTAACACTGATGAGAAGTCACCAAAACCTCTGGAAAGACTCACAAGACGTCCAAAAATGCTCACTATTGCATTTCCCGCCACTTCCACCTCAAAACTACCAAGTCCAGAACTGTTACCTCCACCGGAAAGTCCTCTATGTTAAAAGAACTTCCTCTGAAACTTCACCAAATTCTTGGAAAAATCTACTAGCTAAAGGCCTCCCTTGCAAAGCCACTGAAAATCCCACTGTTTACCAAAAACCTTCCTTGCAAAACTTTTGCTGGAGTCCCACTGCTTGCCGAAACTTCAACCTGGCACCCTCTCCTACTGTTCAAGAAAATTTTTTGCTTAAAGGTTTTTTACCCTTAGTGAAAAGTGAAGAAAATGGGATTTTACCTCTTATATAGACCACACTACCGTCGAACGCCCTCACAAACTAGGAATTTCAGTAGCGTCCAAGGGAAGCTAAGTCACGATGAGCCGGGTTGGGCTTTGACTCAAGGCTTGAGGTAACTCTCATCATTCCATGCCCAACGACAGGTGAATTCCAAACAACCCTGGCACCGATCGACTTAGCGCTGGGTAAATTTCAAACAACCCTAGCGTCGGTCGACTTAGCGATGAGTGAATTATGAACAAACCTAGCGCCGGTCGACTTAGTGTTGGGTGAATTCCAAATGACCTTAGCACCAGTTTACTTAGTGTCGTTTGTGTTCAAACAATGTTACGGCTCGTTCACAGCGCCAGCTGAGTTTTTAACAACCGAGCGCCGACTGTATTTCAAGCCGTCTATTGTCACCTATTTTCAGCTGAAGCCTTGTCTATCCTATCATCCCCAGTGGAGTTGTACCCAGGTCGTTGCACTCAAGCCGTGACTTATCATTCCCAATGGAGTAAAGAACATGCCACTATCACTCATCCGCCAGTAGAAGTCACACCCACACTTCAGCCCATTATCCCCAATGGAGTTAGGGTCATTCTTACCTCTTCAATTCTCAATGGGTCAATTTCACACCAAGTTGTCTTATCCCCAAGGAGTCAGGTTACCTATCATAAGCCAATTAGTCTATAGAGTCTCATCTTTCACCCCTGGGAGCCACGCTTGTCCCTCTAAGCCCTAGTGAAGTCTGCTTCTGTTGGCCATCCTTTATCGGGCCACCATCCTCATCTGAACCCTCAGCTTGTGTATGGCCTTAACCATTTTATTTTCAGGGAGTCGAGTTGCCATCCATAGACCTATTCCCCATGGAGCTCCACCTACATGGAGAAATAGCCTCGGTCCATGCAGCATGACCCTAAACTGCACAGCCTCGGTACATGTTGCATGACCCTAAATTGTACAGCCTCGGTCCGTGCTGCACGACCTTAAACTGCACAGCCTCAGCCTCGGTCTGTGCTACATGACCCTAAACTGCACCACCTCTGTCCGTACTATGCAACCCTAAACTGTACAGCCTCGGTTTGTGCTGCGTGACCCTAAACTATACAGCCTTGGCCTGCTGCAAGACCCTAAACTGTATGGTCCAAACTATATGACCTTAAATTGTAGCGGAGGTCTAGTCGCACAACCTTAAACTATACGGCCCTCATTGTATGACTTTAAACTACATAACCACGGTCCAGCTGTATGACGTTAAACCACAGTCTACGTCCTAGCCTCATGACGATAAAAGGCTCAGCACCATATTCCAAACTATATGACCTTAAACTGTAGCGGAGGTCTAGTTGCATGACCTTAAATTGTACGGTTCTAGTTGTATGACTTTAAACTGCATAACTATGGTTCAGCTGTATGACCTTAAACCATAGTGAATTTCCTAGCGGCATGACGATAAACTACTTTGCACAGGTCTAGGAGGCATGACCAGAAACTTGCCCCCCACATACGCGCACACACCTTTACGTGCACTTTCACACATGCCTTCCCTAACCTAACTGTTAGTGTGCGCGCGCCACCTTCATTACCTCCGCAGTGTGTCCATTCACTTCATCACCACACCTCATTCCCCAGTGAGTCTCACCTGTGCTCACAAAACTGTAAACCATCCCGCCATCCATACTCATTGTAAGTTAGTGGGTCACCATTGTGACTCACATTTCATACATCATACATCTTTCATTGGTAGCCTAATGCC